>REGO01000620.1:660124-670272 GCA_010120015.1 Rhombomys opimus
GATAGATCAGGTTTTCTTTAGGTCTTTATGTTATAATGTACAATTTATTGTAAGTTCTGGAGAGGTGAAGGAGGTTTGTAAGGCAGTCACAGGAACAGCTCAGACTTGGTTACTTGACTTATATACACTTCTACGCTTGTAAACACTTTGTGTTTACCTGTGCTCTGTTACATAATCCTTTCTACTTTTATTGCCTTTTTTTTGGCTTTGTTTTCTTTGCCCTTCTGTACCCCCAAGACAAAAGGAGACAATGAAGACAAACTTCCCCATCCTATAGAAAAAAAAATTAGCCAGTTCTATCACCAACTCCTAAGATGGAGGATTCTAAGCACTTGAATATAACAAATCAAAACAAACCGGCACCTTACTGTATGGTTGCTGGCTTCAGATCCCTCTTTCCACACTTTTTCCGTAAAAAAAGGGACTAGGGAGAAAGCTTGTAATCTCTTATGGCGATCAAGCACAGCTACAATTATATAGCTACTTGTGTCTTTAAAATCATAGTTTATTTTTGATTTCTACTTATTCTTTTCATTTTTATTTTAAATTCATACATGCATACAATGAAATGATCAAACCTGCCTATATTCTTTACCCGTGCCACTTTCTCTAGACTCTTGCCAACAAATCCCCTCTCAGTTTCAGATGCTTTGCTCCTTTTTTTGAAAGCAACCAGCTAAGTTCAGTTAGTTTTACACATAAGGGCATGAGCATACACTTGAGCGTGGGCAACTCTCCTGGTTTAATTCTGTTGTTGTAATAATCTGTTCTGTTCAAAAGAAAACGAGGGGAGGTAAGGGCTTCTTTGGCTTATACTTCTGAGTTCAAAACTATCATGGATGGGAGTCAGGGCAGGAAAGCAAGCAGGAACTGAAACAGCAACTATGAAGGACCTCTCCTACTATCTTACTTTCTGGTTGTTTGCAGATAACTTGGTTGCAGCCCAGGAACCTGTGCTTAGAGCTGCTATGGCCCACAGCGGTTGTTCCTTCAACATCAATTAGCAGTGCATTCCCTGTCTCTCACACACACACTCATAGGCCAATGTGAATATGCAGGAGAGTTATTTCTTCTTCAAGTGGGGTTTTCACATTCTAGCTTGTGTCAAGTTGACACTTAAAAACTAATCAAGAATGCAACCCACATGTGACCACACTCCCAGTGAATAATTCTTCCTCCTTAAGTAGCTGTGAAGGGCCAATTGCTCCTTAGTCGATCCTCAAGAACTTCTCCTCGGACCTGCTGATGCTGTAGGATGATTTCTTTTCCATAAGTCTGTAGGTAACATAGTAGTGAGATCATGATTGCAATAACCATGTCATGTCCAGATGACAAGATTTCATACCTCTGCTCCCCATCCGCTTGCTCTTGATTCTTCCCACCTCATATTCTCCTGTGACACAGATGTCTCATTTAGGCGTGGGAACTGACAATAATTTGTTCCTGGTCTTTGACCTTAAATTTTAGTCTTATTTTTACTTACATTTCATTTTAAACAGAAAATAGCTTGCAATCAGATCCTCTTGGAGATTTTTTCCTTTAACATTTTTATATTCATTTCATTATCTATTTGCCATATTAACGATACATAGTAATGAAGATGATTATGATATTTCTATGCAAACATACAGTGTGCACAGAAAAAATTCCAGGCCACCCCTTTTCTACCTACCTATAGCCGTTCTTACTACCAATATATATTAATCACTACTGTATTTTTAGGTTGACATTTCCTGTCCTCTGTTTTCATTACTTTCCTTACTGCTGTAACAAAATAACCAACCACAGCTACACAAATATGTCAGAGAACATTCAACACTTGTCTCTCTGTTTCTGGCTAATCAACCTGATCAAAGATATTCTTCAATTCCATTTTGGTTCATATGACGTATTTCATTCTCAATTTTGGATGAATAATAGTCTTTTGTGTACATTTGTCATTTTTCCTTTATCCATTACTTTCTCGCTATAGGGTAGATAAATATAATATATTAGCTCTTTTAAACACTGCTATGAAAATCATTTTGAGCGTATCTCTTGGTTGAAAGCTTTTTCTTTGGACATATATAACTTAAAACTGGAACACTAGCTCTTTGGTAGTACTAGTTATAGTTTTTTTGAGGATCATTTTTACTGTTCTTAGTAATAGCCATACTCATTTAAATCTCTGGCAGTGTAGTGTGAAAGTTTCCTTTTCTTCACTTCCTCACTGGCTTGTATTATTTTATGTGTTTCTTGTTAGAACAGATAGTCTAACTGAAAGAATTTAGTCTGCAGACCCTAATTTCTTTTTCTGTGATTGTTAAAAAATCAAGACCCATTTTGAATTCATTAGCTACTCAAACTTTTTTGTGAGGTGTCCATTTAGATTGTTCACATATGTCTTTTACCGGATAGCTTGTTTTCTCTTAAGTTTTAGTGAATGTAATTATTATTCAAAAGTTCAGTGGAGTTCTGTATTTACATCTGGATAATAGTTTACTTTAACTTTATTCTGTCACATGTTGTATTTCCATTTTTTTATATTAAGAGAAAGACATATATTCTATAGCATCCATGATACTATGGCAATAATATAGGATAAATAATATAAATAATATTGGACTCTGCCACATAGCCATGCTAATAAGTATGAGTGCCATCTCAAAGTGTCAAAGAAAGGATCCTATGGATGATATGAAAAAAGAAGTTAGATATGGTCCAACACACATATAGCTCTTTTGTATTGTTGATTAATTTTTACTATTGAACTATCTTTTAGTGACTATTGATCTATCTATTTGTATCTTTTACTTAATCCTAAACCAGCTGAATACCTAAATCACCACACAGATACTGGGATTTCTTTAATTAACCTAGAACACAATGCTGGGCAATAGTTACTCCAGCCTAAACCCCCAAGCCCTCAAAGTTTCCTAACATTTAGATTTCCCACATTATACTTGCATTTTGTGAAATTTTAGGTTTGGTACGATTCTCCACATCATTCTAAGACCTCTCCTCCAGCCACTGCTCTCCCAGCCTCTCTCCTTTCTTTCCTCCTCTGCCTCCCACTCCTTCTTGTCCTCTGGCTCCTCCCCTCTTCTGCCTACTTCTTCCTCTCCATTGCCCAACATTGTGGCTGGTTGTTTTATTTTGGCATGTTTACACAAGTTGAGAAAAGTGATGGTTAGAATAAGTATCACAATGCAATGTCCAGATTGAAACTAGAGAATGGGGGAGAGAAATCAGAAATCAGCATTTGAATGAACAAGGGTAAGGTGTATACATTCCAAAAGAACATTATACCAACATGGCGCAATAAGGATCTATAGAGGGCAAGCTAGTCTTGAACTCATAGATAGTCACCAGCCTTTGCTTTCCAAGTACTAGGGTTAGAATGTGTGCTACTACACACTGACAGTCTTTCTCTCAAAATAAGTAACTGTAAGAAGATTTCAACTCCATGCACATCCAAAGCAGAGATTCTAAATTGATCCAATCTATTTAACATTCTTCTGACAGTGTATGAAAGCCATGCCATGGTCCTTATTTTCAAGATAAATGTCTTTAATTTTGCCATTTTTTAAGATTATAGAATTAAGATTTTAATGGGCCCAAGACATTAAAAAGATCGAGAACCATTGTTGTGAAAGACTAATTCTGGTTTTCAGAATACTGCATAGAACAATTCCCTTTGGGAACACAATGCACTCAGAAAGGCAAGCACAGAAAGTAAATTACAAGTTTAAGTTATTAGTCAAGTACATTGATTTTTATTTTCAGTTGGGATATATTTTAGTGACACCACAGACTGGATTAGCTAAAATATGCAAATTTGTTTTAAATGATAGTTATTCATAAAATTAAAGAATGAGAGGCATCAATATAATTATGTAGCAGTGAACATTAATTCAGCTTAATCACTAACACTATTCAAACCAAGATATATGGACATCTTTGAAACTAGGTGGCATTCAGTTTCAGAAATCAGTTACAGTGAGTGATTTCTAAGGCCCACTCTAGTTCCATGATGATCATTAACTCCCAAAAGTTCTGAGAGAAACTATAGTAGAAACTATAGCAGCAGCCTATGTAAAATTATTTAAAACTTTCCAGTAAAATAGTCAGTGTTCTAGGTAATTAACAACTAATTAATTAGCAGAAAAATTAAGCAGATTCTCTGCCATTTTAAATTTACAGTGCCATGTTAAACAGAGCTGAATAATATATTGTATATTATATAAACATATATCTAAATATTTTATTATATATTGCTATATACTAAAAGGCAAATATATTGAAGGTATGAGCTCTGTAAAGATGTTAGTATTAAATGTACACTAAAATTAGGCAGCAACTCCCACACACACACCAGGATCACTTACAAGTTCAACTAATCAGATATAGAACATCCAAAATTATGATATTATTTTGGGTGAAGATAGTGTACAGATACTCAAATGAAGTTCAAAAGACATACTTAACATATTCCTACTCAATGATAGCAATGCACATCCTATCACGGAAGGGAAAAGATTCCATAGACTCAGTCAGTGAACTAAGAACAACGGAGGAAAGCTGAGAACAGAAGAAATGGTCTTCTCCAGGAAAGACATTCTAATTATTTCTTACCAAACACCAAATGGTCAGCCCTGACTATGTAAGCACACATATACCAGACAGAAAAGTTTGTACTTGTGTATTAAGGAGAGACAGACAGAGAGACAGACGAAAAGAAAGATAGAGGAGAAAGAGAGAGGGAGAGAGAAAGAAAGAGAGAGAATGTGTGTGTTTGCAGTAATTATAGACAAAGAAACTACTGATTTGAGAGAAATAGGACTTCAGTGAATAGCCGTGATTGGAGGGGAAAAACTGAGGAGGATGATATGATCGCATTATAATTTAAAAACAACAAAAGAATATTAAATCTCTATTTCATTGCATTGGAAATGTTAAAAAATTTGATTTTTAGATATATGAGACAAAAAGTAAATCAAGATTTAAAAATAAAGCCTCCAACCTCTGATGAGATCAAAGCAATAATAATAATAATTAAAAAGACTATCAAATTAAAAGGTTCAGGACTTGATGGTTCCATTAAAGAATTTTATAAGAACTTCAAAGAAAAACTAATCTCAATACAACTTAAATGAATCCCATGAAATAAGAAGTTAAAAAAATCTTCCAATTCTTTTGAAGCATTAACGTATTATCCAAACCAGATAAAATATATTATAAAAATGAGAAAATTAGAGAATGACCTACTACTGGATGACCACAGATGCAAAAATTTTCAATAAAATATTCACACACCTAACTGTATGTTAAAGAGCATTATTTGTCTTGCAGTGTCTGAATTACATCCCACAGAGAGATTGTTATCAGCTCCAAGAACGTATATACAAATTTCATGATTTCATTTTTCATAGCTGAGTAAGATTCTATTATATACATAGACCATGTTTTCATGATCCATTTATCAGTTGATAGACATCTGGCCCACTTCCACCTCCTGGCAGTTATGAATAGAGCAGCAAAGTTGAGCAGGTATCTCTAAAATGGACAAAGAGTTCTTTGGGTATATGGCCCAGAACATTTTAATAAAATTTTAATGTTCATAGTCATTTGAGAAATACAAATTCAAACATTTTTATGATTTCATCTTAATCCCATCAAAATGGCTATCATAAAAAAATAGAATGAAAATAAATGTCAATAAGTGATGCTATGGACAATAGAAAAAGTGGAACACGTATTTATTGCTGGTGCAAGTACAAACTATGCAGCCGCTTTGGAAATCAGTGTAGAATTTCCTCAAGAAACTGGACATATATGGACCAAAAGATACAGTTTTGACATTTTAAATGTTAAATTAATTTCTGCATGTTTATGATACACATTTTGATATTTATGCACATTTTAATGGACAAGTCACACTGAGGTTTTGTCAACATTTTTATGATAAAAGGAATTACAGTCTGTTTTAATTGTTAAAACTACGTGTTATTGCTATCTGCAGTTACTCAGCTGTGCAGTAGCATGGCAAACCTTTTCATTTCTTATTATAGTGTAGTACTCACTCATCGTCATTCATTCTTCATCCGCTCATTACCAGACCATCATTGCACCTTTGAAGTGGAATATGCCAATACGTTCTGTCTGAGTAAGATTGTGTTTGTCGTTGTGACTGGTTCATGTCTGTAAACACAGTGATCTGAGTTCTGTTAATACTGTTGTGAATGTTAGGGTTCCATTCTTTTATAGTGGAGTATCATTCATTCATTTTGTAGCTGAATATCATTCATTTACCAATTGTGCATACTGCAACGTTTTCTTTTTTCATTTGACAGTTGATGAACATTTAAGAGGTTTTCTTTTTGGGTGGAACGGGGGGAATTGTGAATAGCAGACTCTGAGCTGCCATGGGCTACCTCTGAGCAGGGTTCTAGGTTATCTCCATGCCTGATCCTTGGTGGGAGTGAATGAGTAGCAGGGCAGCAGACCAGTCTCCTCAAAGTACAGACACCGTGTCTTTTGGCTATAGCCATACTAGCAAGACCCTTCGTTTTGTGTTTTTGGTTTTTGTTTTTTGAGGCACCCATGTACTGTTTTCTACAAGGGGCAGTACTACTCTGTCAACTGAACATTTTAGAGGATTTTGATGTTCTAACCTGTTGCAAACTTCTGAACCTCCTGGTCTGCCTGAGTCTCGCAAGTGAACTACACTCTGGCTCTCTGCTCAGGTCGTTCCAATGTGTTACACTTCAGCAGTGTATTCTGTTCACTGACTCTCCCTTCAGAAGTGTTTACTGCGTTTCTCTAAGACCCTGTGTCTTCTGTTCCGGCTCACCTACACTCCTTTCTTGTTATGTTGGTGGGTAGTGTTTTCCACATGTCTTTCCTTCCTTTTCTTACCATACCTATTGTTCAGTCTTCCCTTTTTGAACTGTAATTAAAATACCCTCTAATTCCATCACCCAAAGAAGTTTCCCTATCAAACTAAAAAAGAAAAATGCTAACGACTCTCCATTAGTACATTCTGTTTGGTTTTATACAACCCATTTCAGTTACTATCAAAAGCAAGGAGTGCTTTATTAAGTAAGTTATATCATGCTATTCAGTTACTTTACACAGGAAGTCCTAGCTACCTTTCAGGAGGACACATTTCCATGGATGTTCCCACTGAGGACCCCAAATTATAAGTACAATGTATCTTATTATTTATGATACCCTATCCATCATCTTTTTAAAACTGATCCACTAACTTATTTGATGCATAATAGAAATTTTAAGATATAAATATTTTGTGCAGTAACTTGAATTAAACAGGCCAGGTGTGATCTGACCTGGGATGGAATGGACCCAGTCTATGCTGTCCTTCACCTATGAAATATATTTTCACTGATGTCTCCTATAAAACTATGATTTTAGTGGTTTTGTTGCCTTGATGCCTTATTCTATTTTCCATTAACTCAATCTGCTTTGAATGGGAATCAAAATGGGGATATTTTGTAATCTTGGCTCTTTATTGTAGTATTTCCTTTCACAGTAGTCATTCAAACTTTAAATGAACATTTGTTTTATGCCTTCTTGAGTAGGTAGATTGGTGAATATGCAGGATGAATGGTAGCGCGGTAGCACAATTTAAGAATTCAACTAAATCAATCATTTTCATTTTTTAATTTTTTGTTTTGCATTATCATTATTATTAATTACAGTTTATTCATTTTTTATCCCCTTTGTAGCTACCTCCCTCTTCCCCTACCAATCCCACCGTCCCTCTCCCTTCTTCAACCATGCCCCTCCCCCAGCCCACTGATTAGGGAAGTCTTCCTCATTATGTTTTTTTCTTTTTTTTCATTTTTTACACTGATGATTCTTGTGTTCTTTCTTCTTTCTACTTGTCCTTTCCTAATGTGTTTTGAGACTTCTATATTGATTTTTATATATAAATAAATATTTCCACACACTCACACCGCTACTACTATTATACCAGACCTTAATTTTGAAGATAATATAATCGCACTTATTTCCCTTTTGTAATCTTACATATAACTTTTTACAATCATATATATTTTATTTTCATAATGTCAAGAACATTTACTATGCACAGCAAGAGTTGAAAGATATTATTTCATTTTATGCTATGATTTCTTCTCTTAAGATAATTTGGTCACTGTTTTTCAACTTTCTCCAGCAATATTAGGTTTTAGAATATAAACAGGTATTTTCTCCACCTTCATTTAAGATGCTTGTAACACTGTTTCAACGTTCAGGTACCCTTGTTCCCAGCCACAACTGTTCTTTGTCTTTGACAAAAATCATTTGATTCTTAAACTGCTCTGATTATCTTCAAGTATAGCCCAGAGACCGAAATACTTGTCTTTGCCACATCGTATCCAATAACCCATTTTCTCAATATCATTTTTCAAATGACATATTTGAGTGACTAAAGTGTGTGCCTGACATTCTCATGTCTCTGTAAAGCACAAAGAAAAGCTAGTGTCTGTGCTGCTATGTCTCACAGGGATCCCTTTATTTCTTTTTCATGAAAGTTTTGAAAAGATCCACTTGATTCAAAATATTGTGCCCGCTTACCTCCTTACACCAATTCAACATGCTGGACTGCCCAGTTCGTCATTATTCAAACCTATCCTATTCTAAAATATCTTCTCTCAAAGTCCACTTCACAGCCAGCTCTAACAAAATCAGGGCTGCCTTGTAAGGATACTGATTTACCGGCACACTCCGACAAGCTGTTGTTTCTTTGTTGTAACATTTACACCAGAAAAACAAGTACTCTCCATGTCCTCTGTGCTGTGCTGTGCTGTGCCTGCTATACAATTCACTCTCATTTTTACTGATAGGAATTGGAGACTGTAAGAAAACTCTTTTATTTTTAAATATGTGTGAATTTCCCAACCTCTTAGTTCCTTGACTTTATTTTCTTTTTCTGTGATCAAACTTCTGAATCACTCCAGTTGCTCTTCCTCATTGTCAGCTGGACACTTTGATTTCCCCTATACCTTGACGTTATCATATTCCGTTATTAGTCTAAAATGTCACATGCATTATTTTTTCTCTGCCTTTTATTCTGTTCACTTATTTAAACACCAGAATTGTATAAATTCTATTCAGTTTTATCTTGTTTCTACTATAAAGCAATATCAGAATAATTAAAAATAGAAACCCACACAGCTGGATGCTATTTGAAACAAAAGAACACATATGTAACCATTAGCCTTTCTATTGTAAAACAAACAATTACATTTTTTGTAGCATTTTGTCAAAATCCAGTGGACCCATTCTTCATCTTTCCAATGCTCAATTCACTAGTATGAAAGCTCAATTACTCCTTTTCAATTAACCTGTTGACATAAATGAAATTTGATGAGGAATTTAGCTCTACCTATGACAATATTTCTCTAGAAAAAAGTGTTAAATATACTGTGGAAGATTAGAATTCCCTAAATTGTGTATACTCATGATGTGTAATAAACAATTACTGACTTCAATACCTTAGTGTATTTAACAAACCAATTTGTATCTAAACTCGAATCTATAGCTTTTGAGAAAATCAAGTTTCAGAAGAGTCAGTACTATATGAATTACAGAATGAGATGATATTGGAAAATATTTACTAACCTCTAGCTCAAATATATATATATATATATATATATATATAAATTTAAAAGAAAATATTTTGTGAGCAAAATTTGCAGCAAACCTTTTATGAATATCCCTAATACATGTTTTTACTCAAAATATTTTTAAAAATCAAGCAAATCTAAAACTTTAAAATTTGCCTACCCAAATACTTTACAAAACTATCTACTGAAATAAAAATTTGACCCATTTTATATGACTTATCATGAAAACAGAAAATATATAAGCTCATAGAATAAAAATAAGAGTGGAAAATTTACATAACCAAATTAAAAATGAAACAAAATAAAATAAATATTCAGGTAAAAAATATAAATGGAATAACCTTCTCAACGCAAATGAAAATCTGAAAGATTAAAGCATAAAGTTAAAAAACAAAGCAATTAATTTTTAAAATGTCATAAAATTTTAAAACTAAACCATTTCAATTACTAAGTTTTGATAGTTCCATTCATTTATATATTGAGTGTTAATCATTCTTATGTCAAAATCTTTCTCTC
>REGO01000620.1:683803-696819 GCA_010120015.1 Rhombomys opimus
CTCTCCTACCAGTGGACTTAGAGAGGGGCAGGGAGGAGATGAGAGAGGGAGGGTGGGATTATGAGGGAATGAAGGAGGGGGCTACAGCTGGGATACAAAGTGAATGAACTATAATTTATAGAAAAAAATTAATTAAAAAAACAGACTCACTACATCTATTAGATGAAAAAGTGGGTAAGAAAGAGGCTTGAACACATTGGCACAGGAGACAACTTCCTGAGTAGAACACCAAGTGCTCAGGTTGTAAGATAAACAATTAATAAAAGAGAACTCATGACTGAAAATATTCTGTAAAGCAAAGGACACTGTCGTCAGAACAAAATGACAGCCTACAGGCTAGGAAAAGATATACATCCTACAGAGGGCTAATATCCAGAATATATAAAGAACTCATGAAATTAAACTCTAACAAGCCAAGTAATCCAATTAAAAAAATGGGGTACAGAACTAAACAGAGAATTCTCAACAGAGGAATATCAAATGCCAGAGAAACACTTAAAAAATGCCCAGTGTCCTTACTTATCACAAAATGCAAATGAAAACCACACTGTGATTCCATCCCACACACAAAAGAATGACTAAAATCAAAAAGTCAAGTGACAACACATGCTGGAGAGGATGTGGAGAAAGGGCAACCCTTCTCCTTTGCTGGTGGGAATGTAAACTTGTACAACCACTTTGGAAATCAATCTGGCACTTTCACAGAAAACTGTATTTCCAGTGCTAACTCAAGATTCAGTTATATCACTTCTAGGCATATATTCAAAAGATGTTCAAGCGTACAACAAGGTCATTTGCTCAACAATGTTCATAGCAGCTTTATTCGTAATAGCCAAAATCTGGAAACAACCTAGGTGTCCTTCAAAGGGAGAATGGATACAGAAAATTGTGGGACATTTACACAATGGAATAGTTATCAGCTATTAAAGGCAAGGAAGTTATGAAAATTTCAGGCAAATGGTTGGTACTAGAAAAGCTCATTCTGAGTGAGGTAAGCCAGAAGCAGAAAAACATACACAATATATACTCACTTATAAGTAGATATTAGCCATATCATATGGGATAAACATACTAAAATCTAGAGTCCTAAAGAAGCTAAACAACAAGGAGGACCCTAGTGAAGATGCTTCGTTCTCATAAAGGAGGGAAAAGAGGATAGAACCTAGAAGTGGTAGAAGAGAGGGAACAGAGTGGGAGTCTACCACAAATGTCCTCTGAAACACTCCACCGGAAAGGGATCTAAGCAGATGAAGAGACACATAGCCTTACTTTGGATAGATCTCAGGGAGTCTTATGGAAAAGGGGGATATAAGTGGCCCCAAAGGAGACAGAAGCCCAGCAAATAGACCAACAAAGCCAAAAAATAAAAATAAAAAATAAAAAATAAAAAACTGGTCTCAGGGAAAGAGACTGATGCATCAACCAAAGACCATGCTTAGAGAGGGTCTAGACCCACCTGCTCAGATGTAACCCAGAGACAGCTCAGTCTCCATGTGGGTTTCTTAGTAAGAGAAGAGACATTATCTGACATGAACTTGGTTGCCTCCTCCTTGATCACTTCTCTCTGATGGGGCGACCTAGCCAGCAAACAGAGGAAGAGGATCCAGGCAGTCCTGAACGGACCTCATAGTCTTGTGTAAGACAGTAGGGGAGGGGTAAGACTTCCCCTAACTGTGGACTAGGGGAGAGGGATAGGGGAGGAAGAGGGAGAAAGTGTGGGACAAGGAGGCAATGATTGAGAAAGTTACCACCTGGATACAATGTGAATAAACTGTAAATAATAATAATAACAAATGGGATTTTAAGAAGAAGAATGTCTTCTTTCATGAGGAAGCCTAAAATGTAAAACTATCATTATAGATCCCTTTTTACTATATTCGGAATACGTGTACCTTCATTTAACGCTTTCATTATTTAGTGATGTGAAATATAATCATATCATATCAAAATATAATATGTCAAGAATACCATGGATAATTAAGGAATTAGAAATTGCAGTTTTATTCCTCCTCGGGTGCTTCATATATTTTTTTCTATTGTGTTTCTCATTTCCTCATTTAGGCAACTTTTAGTTTTATTTCATGTGTATTGATTTTCGTTGCACCATATACATGCCTAGTTGTCAAAGACAGGGTTGAACCTCCTGAAACTGAAGTTATGGGTGTTGATTAGCTACAATGCAGTTGCTGAGGTCCAAATCCTTTGCAGAAAGACTTTACTCTGAGTCATTCCATAGTAAAAGATTTTTTTTAAGTTGCACTTTTACACACACACACACATGATATAAAGTGTAAGTGATCATTGAAAGGCAGTTTTACAAAAGAGAATTATGTCCTTAATAATTCAGAAGTAAAACTTAACCAACATGCCAAAAACTTCCCCACAGTAACTAAGTAACTGCTGATGAGCTCTTTACTGTCTTGTGTTTGCATTTGACCTCCTGAATTAACTGTGACAGAGGAGAACTCATTTCTCATGGTTCCTTACATTTAGAACATCGAGTGTGAGATTGATCAAAAAAGTCCATGTGGAAGCCAGTCATTGTGGCACACTCAGGGAGGCAGAGGCAGGTAGATCTCTGTGAGTTGGAGGCCAGCCTGGTCTACAAAGCAAACCCAGGAGAGCCAGGGCTGCACAGAGAAACACTGTCTCAAAAACAAAAACAAACCAACAAAAATTCCATGTAAAAGTTGTGCATTTCCACTTAGAGCTTTGTTTCTTTTGTCTGTAATACAACTTTATTGTCTCATTTACTGTTAATGTGCATTTGTGTTACTTACAATTTGAATTCTTTTGACTAATGTCATAACTCTTGATAAAAACAAACTGTGTGTATATGTGTGCTACAATCACAGACACATTCAGATTTAATAGATACCACTGACCTCACCCAAGGTAGTTATAACATTTATTTATCAGCAGCATGTAAGGGACCTAATGCTTAAATGTTACTAAGCTTGGTATATTTTATATAATTTTTAAGTCTTTTTATTTGTATAATATTTAACAAGACATGTTTCAGGAACTTGTATTGTTAACTTAATATTGGGTTCATTGATTATGTCTCAGTTTTAATTGTTCATAATTTACATGCTGATGTCGTGAATATTACTTAAACAAGTTCTATAAAGACCCACAGTGTTGCGATTTCTTCAGGATAGCTCCTGAAATCAACACTGCATATTGATGCAAGCTTATGCATTATATTGCGAGACACTTTATTTTGAAAATTACCATACACAGTAATTTTGAGACACTGAGATTATTATTTCTAAATGCACAGAGATTAGTCAGCCTCACCCGAAGCTGGAGTGACAAGCACATTGGTGAATAAAACAACCTAGCTGCCGATCTTCTTTGTATGCAACACATTCACTGAGATATCAGAACGTGGAAAATGTAATGTTCCTACCGACATCTCTTGTTGAGTTAATGCCCAGGTGAGTTCTTCTCAAACACTGAAGTTGTGTCTTAGCAAAAACAAGACGCACTAAAGCATCATTCTTATTAGGATCCAATTTGCCACAGCAGCAGTCAAGTGGTTCAATTTCTCCCAGTGGTGATGGGAAGGGATAGAAAAATTTAAATTAAATTTGCAGTGCAATGCACACGTGGAATTCAATATTGACAGCTCTAATTATACCTACCTTCCTAGCACAAGTTCAATAAGTGAGAATAAAGAATTAACAATTACTCTACATATTTATTTTTTTAAATGCACCGCTCTTTTAGTACTGAGGTTTCATTAATTATTATACAATTTCATTTTTTTTTCTTATTGGAGATTCTACTGGTTTTGAAAAGGTTTATTTAGTATTATTTTAACACATACATAAACAATATTCAAACCATCAGTTAGAAAAGCATCCTACAGTAAAATATATGGAAAAGCTATCGGCACAAAATGTTGAGCTCAGATATCTGCTCGTGTTTATTTAAATTTCCATGAATTATCCAGTGTAATAAAAAAAACAACCCATCAAATAGACTGTTGATAAAATTACTCATTAAGCAAAAATCACACTTTCATCATTTTTTTCCAAACTGAAAAACACAACTATTTTCTGATAAGAAACATAACATTACTCTTGATTACAATTAATCAGGCTTAAATTAATTGTGCATTGCATTCTGATAGCTGTTTGAACATCCTCCAAAAGTTCTTACCTAATATAAGGAACCCTGTAATGTTAATCTCAAGGCAGAAAGGTAGATGCTACTCAGTGACTCTGTACTGGCTGGTTTGGGGTATCAACTTGACATAAATTAGAGTAATCAGATTGGAAGGAGCTTCAGTTGAGATAATGACTCCATGAGATCCAGCTATAAGGAATTTTATCAATTAATGATCAATGGGGGAGGGCCGAGGCCATGGTGGGTAGTACCATCACTAGGCTGGTAGTTCTGAGTTCTATAAGAAGGCAGGAGGTACAATCCAGCAGCATTGGAGGTAACAGCATCTTCAGAGGCCATTTTCTATTAGAGGTGTACAACCAAACTGAAAAACAACCTAGATGTCCCTCAATGGAGGAATGGATGCAGAAATTGTTGCATATTAAAACTGAGCTATTAAAAAAGGGGAATCCTTCTTCCAATGTCAGTCGTATTTGCCTTTCTGAGTGAAGATTGATTATGAGCCTACCACAGAGGGCTTCTGAAAGACGCTACCCAGCAGTGTATCAAGGCATATATTGAGACTCATAAACAAACTTTGGCAGAGTGCAGGAAATCTTAGGAAAGAAGGGGGAGATAGTAAGAGGACAGGAGCTCCACAAGGAGAGTAACAGAAGCAAAATATCTGGGCACAGGGGTCTTTTCTGAGACTCCAACTAAGGACCGTTCATAAATATAACCTAAAACCTCTGCTCAGATGTAGCCTATGGCAGCTCAGTCATCTAGAGGGTACCCTAGTAAGGGGAACAGGGACTGTCTCTAACAAGAACTGAGTAGCTAGCTCTTTGATCACCTCCCCCTGAGTGGGGAACAGCATTACCAGGCAACAGAGGAGGACAATGCAGCCAGTCTTGATGAGACCTGATAAACTAGAGTCACATGGAAGGGGAGGAGGACATCCTCTATCTGTGGACTTGGAGAGGGGCTTAGGACGAGATGAGGGAGGGAAAGTAGGACTGGTAGGCAATGAGGGAGGGGGCTACAGATGAATGAACTGTAATTAATATAAAAATAAAAATTAAATTAAAAGAAAAGAAAAAATCACTGGGAAATCATGAAATTTGCAGGCAAATGGATGGAATTAGAAAAGATCATCCTGAGTGAGGTAACCCAGAAACAGAAAGACAAGCATGGTATAAGTGGATATTAGCCATGTAATATAGGATAGCCATCTACAGACCTAGAGAAGATAAACAACAAAAATGGACCATAAGGAAGATGCTTAAATCTCACTTAGAATGGCAAACAAGATAGATACCAGAATCGGTAGAAGAGAGGAAACAGGATGGGAGCCAACTATAGAGGATCCTTTGAAAGGTTCCACCCAACAGGACATTCATGGACTGGGACTCACAGCCAGACTTTGGGCAGAACACAGGGAGTATTATGGAAGAAGAGGGGAGGACAGAAGGCCATAGATGGGCTAGGAGCTTCACAAGGAGACCAATAAAGCTAGAAAACCTTGACCCCAGGGGCTCCTTCAGAGACTGATTCACCAACCAAGGACCATGCATGGAGAGGACCTAGACACCCTGCTCAGATGTAGCTGATTGGCAGCTCAGTCTTCATGTAGATAGGAGAGTAAGGGAAGAAGGGGCTGCTTCCATCATGAATTCTATTGCCTGCTCATTGATCACTTGCCCCTGATGACATAGCCTTGCCAGGCCACGAAGGAAGAGGATCCAGGCAATCCTGATGAGACTTTATAAGCCATGGGCAGATGACCGAGGAGGAAAACTTCCACTTTCTGTGGACTAGGTGAAAAGGAATGGAAGAGGAGGGAGGGAGGGAGGGACTGGAAGGACTTGAGGGAGGGGGTTTCAATTGGGATGTATAATGAAGAAATTGTGAAGTAAAAATAGGTAAAAGGAAAGAAGGAAGGCCTTGCAAGCCAGGAGAGCAAGCCAGTAAGCAGCACCCTCCCATGGCCTCTGCATCACTTCCTGCCTCCAGGTCCCAGTCCTTCTTGAGTTTATGTGCTGACTTCCTCCAGTGATAGATTGTGATGTGAAAGCATAAGCCAAATAGACCTTGTTCTTTTCAGCTTGTTTTTTGTTGTGGTATTTTGTTGCAACAATGGAACCTTGACTAAGACATTATTCAAATCATCAGAAAGTCTGATCTATTAATTCCACAAATTTTGTGTTCTCTAGAAAGTAAAACATGTTGCTGATGTATAATTAGATGTCTCTAAAAGTTCTGGCAATGGGAATCTCAGAGAGTAACCACTAAAGTTTAAATACCTCTGATTTTTTTTTTAAGAACTCTATGCTATATTGGGTGGAGAGTCTTCAGGGGCTAGAGTCTGTAATTGTGCTGTTAAGTCACTTAAAATACACATTAACTAGTTGTTTTTACTGCATGTTAATTGATTAAGAATCAAACTATTAGAAACCATAGATAGATAGATAGATAGATAGATAGATAGATAGATAGATAGATAGATAGCACTAAATATCTCGCAGTCTCTGCCTCTCTAGAATTTGTGAGGAAGGAAGATAATCACAAGTGCACTTTCAAACAATTTTTATGTATGTCATAGTAGAGGAAATACCTTAGGTACACCTATGCAGGATACCAAAGAAATAATAAGGTCAGGAAATTTCAACTATAAGATGAAACTTTACAAGTGAGGCCTAAAGTTTGAGCAGGTGGGTGATAGCCCATTGGAAAAAAGGACTGCCCAAGAGAAAGAAGAATGATATATTATATATGTAGTTTCTGAAATGAAGAGATAAAATATTAACAGTTATGAACAGTGAACAATCTACGTTGGCAAAACACTTGGTAATGATGTCATCAGTGCAATCCTGAACATCAGTAAAAATTGAAAACAGTTGGTTTCAAAGGAATCATTATGTACTCAGTGGAAGAGATATGTTTTTTGATGAGCCTACAAAAGTAATAACAAAGGAGTATCTCAGTGAGAAATAGTAGCCACCTGCACCCCCAGATACTGAGAATTATCTTTCAACATTTTCCAATTTTTAAGTGAAATGGAGAACTTTTTCTGAGTAGTAAAACTAAAACTATTTTAACAGTAACTTATCATAACACAAGTATCAAACCATCAGTCATTGTCTTAATTTCAATTGCAGGATATCAAGGATGAGAATATTTTGGAGAACAACATAAATGAACAAATATCTTATTTTCTCCATTTTTTTTTCTGAATTTAAATTTATCTTTTTGTTTGTTCTAAGGTACTGCATATCAGGTGCAAATTTTAACAGATAATACGTGTTGCTAAACATGACACATGAAATAAATAAAATGTTGTTATTATAAAGTTATAATGATTTGTTCCGTATAAGGCAAATGAAGCATTATCCTTCTACAGAATATGAAAAATCTGTTAAAATCCGATTGCTCTCTGTTGGTATAATATTATTGGGGAATGTACCCTTGTTCATTCAAATGCTGATTTCTCTACCCCACTATCTGGTTTCAATCAGACATTGCATTGTTATGCTTATTCTAAGCATCACCTGTCTCAAGTTTGTGTAAACATGCCACCATTTGTTCTCTGTGTTCTCAATAAAACAACCAGCCAGTGCTGTGCAATGGTGAAAATAGGGTGAGACTTCCTTGTCCAGAGAGGAGGAGAAGGAGGAGCAGGGAGATCATCAGGACAGCACTTCAAACCATATGGAGGATGAACTGGACCTAAAATATGACTAAAGGCAAGTATAATGGGTGAAATCTGAATGGTAGGAAACGCTAAATGCTTAGAGGTTTAGGAAGGAATAACTATTGCCCAGCATTGTGCTCTAGGTTAATTAAATAAATCCCAGGCTCTGTGTGGTGATTTGAGTACAGCTGGTTTAGGGATAACCACAGCTTTACTAAAAGATAAATCAATAAAAATATTAATAACCCACAACAGCTATCCATTATTTATTCATTTTGCAATTTGACACTTTTAGCTGTATTACTTTAATAATTAAGATTTTTCTATATAATACATATGTTGACCATGCGCTTTTATTGGTTAGAAATATATTTTTCTTTTCCTTTATTTATTTTTCAATATTAATTACAGTTTATTCATTTTGTATCTCAGCTGTAACTCCCTCAGTCAACCCCTCCCTATCTCATCCTCCCTCCCTCATCTCCTTCCTGCCCCTCTCTAAGTCTACTGATAGGGGAGGCCCTCCTTTCCTTCCATCTGACTCTAGTTTAACAGGTCTCATCAGGACTGGCTGCAATGTCCTCCTCTCTGGCCTGGCAAGGCTATTTCCTCCTCAGGGGGAGGTGGTCAAAGAGCCAGCCACAGAGTTCATGTCAGAGACAGTCCCTGTTCTCATTACTAGGGAACTCACTTGGATACTGAGCTGCCATGGGCTATATCTGAGCAGGGGTTCTAGGTTATATCCATGAATGGTCCTTGGTTAGAGTATCAGTCTCAGAAAAGACCCCTGTGTCCAGATATTTTGGTACTATTGCTCTCCTTGTGGAGTTCCTATCCTTTCCAGGTCTTTGGGAACTAACATATATAGCTAGTCAAAGAGATCAAACATGCAAAGTTATATTTATTTAATAATTAGCCACAATTATTGATAAATACCTTTTGTACAATTATTTTAATTTAGAGTAAAATTGGACATTAATATTCATCACCTGATAAATCACATTTTTTTAAAAGACTCATTTACAGCAGATACATAAAGTTAATATATCTATGATATTAATTATTATTAATTAATTAATATATCTATGACTAAATTTAACAAAACTGGTGAAATTTTAAAATGAGCAGTATAAAATGTTCCTAGAAGAAACTGAGATACACACACACACACACACATACATACACACAAGCACACAGACAATCACAAACCTTGTGCTTATGTGGTCTAAGACATCACTATTGATAAAATGCCTTCTGTATTCAAAGCATGATATAAGATTCATGATGTCTCTATGAAAACATCAGTAACCTATCTATAATTACATTATCTTGACCTCAAAGTATAGTACAAAGGCATGGTAACATACTCAAACATTGCTATGAAAAGATACATGAAACAAACAAAAAAAACATCAGAAGAAAGCCATGTTTCTCAGGCTATTTCCAAAATAATCAGTTGCTCCTCAAAAACTGCTGGTAAGGCATTATTACTGAAGATAACACCTACATCACTCTGAACATGCAGCAGTCAAGCTCGTGCCTAAGAAGAGCCTTCACATCTACTGACTATTGGTCACAGTACTGGAAGGTACTTGGCATGCTGCTGAAGGAGAAAGAAAGGTAACTATCAACCCAGCTACAAACCTTTGTTCTACAAGCTTGACATGCATACATGATACACTGGTTTCAGAGTGACACAGATGCTGGAAGAGTGACTAACCACTATCTGATTGGGTATAAAGCCCACTCCATGAATTGGGACCCACACCTGAACCTGCTTCATTGACCAAGAACCTGAGGCAACACAGGCCAAAAACATAGGGAAAAGTCAAATACAATTTTTAAGCTAAATGAATTTAGGAATAAAATGATTTCTAATCACATTATGTTATAGTCATAAATCAGTGCCTCCCATAGTGAAAGCTATAGAAGTTTCCTAGTGTAATAGATGGAAACAGCCATAAAGACCCACAACTGGAAAATGTGCAGAGATTACACTATCTTGGGACAATTAGTCCTAAATGGGATGTCTTTATCAAAACCCTCTCCTCGTGTTTAAGGAAGTTTGTGGAAGAGGAGGCAGTGCCAAAGGGATTAGATGTACCAAGGAAACAGTGTGTTTCAGACATAACGGGATGAATGGACATATGAACCACAGAAAATGCAGCAACATGCATTGGACCAGCACAGAACCAAGCTCGATAGAATGTCATCACCAAGATGGAGAAGGAGAAACATGCTCCCATTTCTAGTGAATAAACTATCTCCAATTGACAAACACTTACAATGAAAAAGATCAGTTTTCTTCGGTGGAGTATCTCAGGATACAAATTGCACTCCACTATTGTGGGTGCAGGAGAACTGGGCCTGTCCTTTGCTGGGTGCAGCACTCTGTAGAGCGGATCCATCACCTCCCTGGACAAGAGTAGAGCTGGCTCTGGGGGAGTGTATATAAGAGCTGGCCAGAGGGTATCGAGACCTCCATCCAGAGCACTGCTGGAAAGCTGGGCCTGGCGGCATGTTGCAGTAGAGCTGGCAGGCTGAACAACAAAGCCACCACTCAAGGCCAGATTCAGGGCTTTCAGATAACCCATCATAATACCTCACCCATCTATGAGTTGCTGGAGCACATGAAGGGGCTGGTCTTGCAGATCCAAAACTGCAGGATCTTCATGACACAGGGCAACGACAGGATATCTGAGAGCAGTCTCAGTAAGGATCCAGGATTGACAGTGCAGCTGAAGCCAGAGGCCTCGAACCAGACCAGTGACTCATTACAATGAACATTTGCCAGGAAATGTATGTGGGCAAAAGCGTATACTGTGTGACATACGGTGACACACTGCGGCTTCCACAGAAAGTTGTTTGTTTGTTTATGTTATTTATATTTTTATTTTTTTGCTTTCTTATGGAGGCAGTTTTTAAGGGTGGAGAATGCATACGGAGGGATGGCAAGGGTAGGGGGACTGGGCTGCATGATGTAAAATTCATAAAGAATAATAAAAAGTCTTAAAATAATTAAAAAATTAGTTTAAGAAAAAAAAATTAGTTTAAGTTGCTCAGGCTGTACACTGATTTTATATATATATATAATTAAAATTTAAAAAAAAAAGAAATTTGACAAAGTCCACTCTGATAATTATCTTGGAGACTCTAGGAGATGCTTCAGCATGAATGATGTTTACAAACAACCTGTAGCCAGTATTATTAATAAATGTGAGTTATAAAAAAAAAGCTTTATTCTAAAATCAGTAATAACATGAATAAATTTGGTTTATATTACTGTTTGATATAGTACTTGAATTTGTAGCCAGAGCACTAAGATAAGAGAAATAAATAAAATGACACAAGTAGGAAAGAAAGCAATCAACTTTTTCTTGTTTTCAGATAATATAGTTTTATTTGTAAAAATGCCTAAACCCTTCATCAGAAAATTCTTAGAACTGAAAATAATTTTTACAAGGTAGTGGTTATAAAATCAGTAGCTTTCCCAGCTACGATGAACATGCTGAGAAATAATTCAGTTAAAAAAAAAAACATTTAAAAACTTTTCAAAGAAGGCAAAAGAATCAAATTCACTTGTTTATACCTTCAGGAGCCCTATGAAAGTAATAAACTAAACACTATAGTATACACGCAGAGGGCCCAGTGTAGACCTCTGTAGGCCATGAGATTGCTTCTTCAGTCTCTGTGAATTCGTGTGAGATTTGCCCAGTTGCTTTCTGATGGTCTTATTCTCTTGGGATAAAAGGGTAGAAATTGAACAGAAATAAAATGGGAGTGGACCACTACCAGGGAGAAACATTGTTACCCATGCCTCATTCGTTATGGGCTTGCAGGGGACACTTTCTTAAAGACAGGTTACCAAAAGGAAGATGTAACATGTATTTCATCAGTTTTACACGACATGGAAGCCTTCAGAGATGGTAACCCAAAGAGCCAGAGTCTAACCAAAGGAAGTGGATAGTTGTGAAGAAATGTGACCAGGTTAAAAAACAACAAAAAAATGTGTATGTGCATGGCCAAAGGGTAATAGTCTAGAAAAGACCTGTCAAGGGCTGAGTATTCTGGCCTTGACTCTCTGATTCTTTCGCCTTTTTCCTGTTGGCTTGTCTTGTCAGCTTCAATATGATGGTTTTTGTTTTTCTTTATATTGTTGTTATCCATTAAAAGTTAGTCCTTTTCTAAAAAAAAAAAAGGTTCCATAAACTTCAAGATCTAGGAATAACACTAGCCACGGACGTAAAAAAATAAGAGAGAGGGACAGACAGAGAGAGATAAAGAGAAACAGAGAGAAACAAACACATAGACAGAAGCACAGAGATACATCAATAGACTACAATAGAGGAAACAAATGAAATTGTATGATAATTTTACCTGATTATTTAAAAGGGTGTCAAAAATATACATTAGAGAAAAAAAGAAACATTTCACCAAATGCTTCTAGCCAACCTGGATATCCAAATGTGGATTGATACACAATCCATATTTTTACCTTTTATGATAAATCAATTCATAGTGGGGTAAAGAGCATAATGAACAACCTAAATATCTGAATAGAAATGAGCACATAAGTAAAACACTTCAAGTTGCAGGCATAGGCATGTAATTTTTGAAAATCGTTCCATTAGCTAAGGAAATAATCACAATATCAATAAATGGGGTTACAAAGGGAAAGAAACCATCATCAAAATAAAGAGAAAGGGAGAAAAATTTTGCTTACTTTACATTAGATGGAGAATTAATGTCTAATACATGCTATGTAATGCATACAATATATTATATATTATGATATTATATAATATATAATAAAATATATATGATATATATCAAAATATGTGGTAATGTGGTATCAATGGCTATCATTAAGAAAACAAATAAAAAATATTGTGAAGACGAAGAGAAAAACAAACTCTAATATTCGAGTGTATAATGCAATAAATTACAGAAAATAAAAATCAAAATGCAGTGTCCAGATAAATATGAATATAGAACCTCCACAAGATACACTATAAGTAGTCCTGGGGACAAATCAAATTCCTCTAAATCAGTAAAACAGGAAGACTGGTGGAGACAATGCTACTTCCATATTTACTAGGCCACTTCACAATAACCGTTAATAAATGAAATGGATGGAAGTGTAAACCATAATATTAAGTGAAATAAACCAATATTTAAAGAGAAATATCACATTTTCTCTCATGGCTGGATC
>REGO01000620.1:711099-780624 GCA_010120015.1 Rhombomys opimus
GCGTGCCTCATGGGCAATGCAGATAGGTCCACATACACGGAAGCAAGCCAGATCCTCAGCCTTAGCCAAATATGGAGTTGTTTGTGACAGAGAGCACTCACCATCGGGAAGGTGGAAGGCGGGAAACCAGCTCCATCTTTAAGGCGCGGTATTACGCAGCTCTCTACAGTTCCCTCTTTTTGTTTTAGATGCATCAGGCAAGAGTAGAGGTCTGATCTCTGATATTAGAAATATATTGGGACTTTGTACCAATGTTCATTTAGGTGTCATCCACCCAAAGAGCATTCTTTATTTTAAAAAATGTGTTCATTTCATTGGGCCATTTATGAAGGGTTTATCTATTTATTTTCATCTTCTGGTATGAATGTTTTGTCTATATGTAGGAATGTGTACTGTTTATATTCCTGGAACTTTTGGAGGTCAAAGGAAGGCAACAGGTATTCAAAAACTGGAGTTTATGAGACACTATGTGGGAACAGGAAAATGAACCTGAATCCTCTGAAAGATGAGTATACACTCTTAACCACCAAACCACTTCTCTAGAACTTTCTTTTATCCATTTATCAATTAGGGTTTTTTTTTTGCTATAATTTTTAAAGTTCTTAATATACTCTAAATATTAATACTTTATCAGATACATTGCTAGCAAATATCTCATTCCCCATTCTGTATTTTCTGATTTTACACAGTTTATTATTTCCTCTTCTAAACAGGTGCTATTTAATTTCAGGGAATCCCATGTGTCAATTCTTGGGAAGTTTTTAATCTACAGATACAAATGTAATCATTTTAAAAGAATCCTTACCGCCTGTTCACTGCAATAATTCCCCTATTGCTCCCTTTAGAGTTTCAGAAAATCAAGTCCCACACTGAAGTTTTTGAATAAATTTGTTTTTATTTTTATGCATGTGAGGGATAGGGATGGATCCGGATTTAGTCACCTCCATGAGGACATCTAATGTCAAATTAATCGGCACCACCTTTTAATTTCATGTTGCATCAGTTCTTAGAAAAATTCATCTATTATTTGTTTATATATATATATTCACTTTACATTCTTGTAAGCCCATGTCCCTGCCCCTCTCACTACCACGCCCTCTCCTCCTCTCTGCCCCTCTTTTACTCAGAAAAGAGGAGCTCCCTTTCCCATCCGCCCCAGTTTATTAAGTTGCATGAGGACTGAGCACGTCTGTCTCCCCTGTGGCCTGGAAGGGCAGTCCTTCCAGAAAAACCGATCAAAAAGCTGGCAAGTGAGTCCGTGTCCCATGCGGTCCTCACTTCCCTTACTAGGACCCACAGGAAGCCTAAGCTGCCCATTTGCTACATCTTTGCAGGGGTGTAGGTCCAGTTCATTCATGTTCCTTGGTTAATGCTTCAGTCTCAGCAAGCTGCTCTGGGACCTGATCTGTTGCTCTGTTGGTACTCTTGTGGAGCTCCTGTCACCTTCACGTCTTTTCTCTTTTCTCCCACTTTGCACAAGATTCCCTATGAATCACCGAATGTCTGACTGTGAGTCTCAGCATCTGTTTTGAGCTACTGCTGACTAGAGGCTCTCAGAGGTACAACTCTGTCAGGCTTCTATCTGTAAGCTTAGCAGAGTATCATAGTATCAGGGGTTGGCACTCTCTGATAAGGTGGGTCTGTGGTTGGGTCAGGTTGTTTGTTGCTGTGAAATACCATATTTTGAATAGGAAGTACTATGTTTTTATATGCAATATGATTTTTGGTGTTTAAAACAAGCAGAAAATTAAAGAAACATAAAATTGTTAATTTTGTGTCTTCCAGTTTTCCTTATCATAATCTCATGCCCACTGATGCATGTTTTTTGAGACGCACAGGATGCTAGTCCTTTACTTCCCATTCAGGTGGGGTTAGTTGGAGCCTCTATCTGACCATCTCAAACTCTGGCTTTGTTAATTTTTGACCCTGGCTATTTACTAGGCATTAGTCTCTTGGCTAGCAATAGCACATGTCTCGCTTGCTGTTAGTTAGACTGCATTTCGTTGTGACATTTCCCTGGCTAACCTTACCATGGCAAAGGCTTAACCCAATGACAAGCATTATGATATAACTGCATTCTTTCTAAGATACCTCATGCTTAGCTCCTTGTTTAAAGTCTGCTTTGGAGTGGTATATTAGGTAGAAGCACCTTATTAGATTGCATTCTCACTTATAATTAAGATTATTATCAGCTGAACTAAAAGCAAAGATATATAAAATAACGTGTTTTATATGTGTTTCCCAAGAGTTTTGAGGTGGTCAGCCTGCCTGTAGTCCCTGGTCCATAGACACATCCTTCTTCTTGTCTATCTAGTTTGGTTATCATGTACCCAACTCTAAGCCCCATGGCTCTTGTGCAGTGGTTCATCCTTTTCTATTTTTTTCCTTAGTCTTTCTTTTAACCTGAATCTCTGTTTTGCTCACAACATATGTAAGTAGCTTAAACTATTACACCTTTCTTTTACTGCCTACACAGTTCTGTCTTTTGCCTAGTAGCAATTATCAATTATAATTTAAAGTGTACATTAATTTTTTTAGAATCTAAATTTGTATATTGCAGAAATATCATAAAACATATTTATGATGTCAAAATAAAAGAAGCGAATGTGTGATAAAATACAGAAAATAAAACATTTTAGATGTGCCATTATATTCCAAAACTGCCATTTAATTTGATATACTGAAGCATAAAATTTGGCATAATATGCCAACTGGATAAAGTCTATTGTGGAAAAAATTGAATCAGATTTGCAGATTTTTAAATCAAGACTTTTTTTTCTTGAAGGGTAAATGTAAACAGCTTTCTTACTTAGAATCTTAGATATCATTAGTCCTAATAATGTTGGTTATTTCTTCTGGGAGGGTTTAATCAGTTTGTTGTGACATGGTACCAGCAACTCAATCTTATAAAACAATTGTGATTAATTACTGCTGTTTCATGAATTGGCCAGAAGGGAGTCTGAGAAATTCATACCCACAGCATACTTTCTAGAGTGCAACTTATGGAAATGGTGGCCAAGGGTTAAGACTTGCTTATTTTATTATAAACATTATTAAAATATTATATCCCAAAGTTCAATTCAGTACTTTCTAAAGATAAATATCAATTAATATTCCAATCAGTGTTAAGAATTACAACATCTTAACTAATTGCCATGGCATATGGTGAGTGTAAGTCTTTTCCTCAAACCTTGGCCTAGTTAAGTGTTGACATCTTTTGACCTGAACACAGCAGGCATACTTAGAAGGCCACTTGCAGATCTTTTGAAGCACTGTGGCAACCCAGAGGCTTTCTAAGCCAATAAACTATGACCACAAGGCTAAGATTAGCTCTGTATAAATGAACAAATATTTTGTAAATAGAATATGCATTTTCTAAATTTAATTTTTTTATCTCACTACAATCATAAATAACAAAAACAAGCAAAACAAAAGAGAGCCTATTTTCTGTCCCTGCTGTCTTGTGTTTAACTTTGTATTTCTTCGGTGAAGTAACCAGTAAGAAAAGTTAGGAAAAACTCATGGATTTAGTCTTATGAAATGATGGCAAGAAAAAATATGAATTTATAAATTAGTTCATGTATATATCATTTATGTTATAGAACAAACATATATAAAATACATGTGTTTATGCCTGCAAATATAGAATTCAAGAGCAAAAGACCATGAATTTTAGAAGATGTGGAGAAAAAGGGACAGGTTATTGTAACTTCAGGAGGCTGGAAATGTTGTTAATATAGTACTAACACATGAGTCACTAGAAAAGTACTTTAAATTAAAAATTTAAAATATAGAAAAGTCATACTTGTAACAAATAGAAAATGTATGGCTTCTTCCTCAAAGTATTCGATTAGTTCTCAAATGTTCAAAATAATATCACTTCCAAGATTCAAGAAAACTGAAACAGAAAACTTAAATTGCCAAATGGCCTCCTTTGAGTCTTCTCTTGCTCATGGCCTGAAGCTTTCCTTTACAAATATTCTGAATTTCTTCCTTCCTTCCTTCCTTCCTTCCTTCCTTCCTTCCTTCCTTCCTTCCTTCCTTCCTTCCTTCCTTCCACCCTTCCTTCCTTTATTTCTCTCTATTACAATTTATTCACTTTGTATCCTAGTTGTTTCCCCCTCCCTCATCCCATGCCTTTCCCCAAGTCCACTGATGAGGGAGGTCCTCCTCCCCTTCCATCTGACCCTAGCTTATCAGGTCTCATCAGGAATGGCTGCATTGTCTTTCTCTGTGGCCTGTTAAGGCTGCTTCCCCTTCAGGGGGAAGTGATTAAAGAACCAGCCACTGAGTTCATGTCAGAGAAGGTCCCTGTTCCCCTTATTTAGGTACCCACTTGGACACTGAACTGCCATAGGCCACATCTGTGCAGGGGTTCTAGGTTATCTCCATGCATGGTCCTTGATTCAAGTATCAGTCTCAGAAAAGCCCCCTGGGCCTAGATTTTTTGGTTATGTTGGTCTCCTCCTGAAATTCCTGTTCCCTTTAGGTGTTTTTATCATCTTTCATAAGATTCCCTGCACTCTGCCCAAAATTTGGCTATCAGGGTGAAGATGAAGATTGAGTTGAGATCTAACATGTTTATCTTCCTTAGATCTCTATGCTATTGTCATATTCACCCTCATTTTAATAGATTTTTCCTATGGGAATTCCATGTAAGTACTTCAGCCTTGTAAATGTTGCCTAGACTACCAATCGTGCCTTTAAAATCAGAGAGGAAGTTTCTCTAACTTCATAACTCTTATATTCATATCATGTAAATGACACTAGGAAGTGTGACATGATTGTGCAGTAAAATATATATAAAACATCTGTAAACTTCATACAAATCTTACCATATTGGTATGGACTGTTGGGAAGAAAAATTTCTAGCAGGCTTGTAGCCAAGTGTTCCAAATAAATTAAAATATTACATTATCTATTCAGCAATTTGTGGTATCCGTTACTTCCTTAAGGTCATCGTTTACTTCTTGTCCTCTTAGTAGCACAAATCTATGCAAAGGACTTCATTTTCTTACCCTACAATTGCGCAGTACTCTTCAGGGAACAGTGTAAAAGTTCCTTGAATGTTTCTACTTCAATTTTACTCTTACCTCTCACTCTAAGCATGACTAAAACAAATAAATGAACAAAGAACCAAATAAACAAAACCATGTCATGGCCCAAATCCTGAAATTCCCTAGAGGTCAATTTCTTTTTTTTTCTTTTTAATTTAATTATTCATTTATTTTTTTTTAATATTAGGTACAGTTTGTTAACTTTGTATCCCAGCTGTATCCCACTTCCTCACTTCCTCCCAGTCCCACCCTCCCTCATCTTTTCCCTGCCCCTTTCCAAGTCCACTGATAGGGGAGGACCTCCTCCCCTTTTATCTGACCCTAGCTTATCAGGTATCGTCAGGCCTGGCTGCAAAGTCCTCCTCTGTGGGGGAAGTCAATTTCTTAGGTCCATTTGTCCTTCAACTTTAAAATCAGCACAGAAAGTAGCATGAACACCCGCAGTCTCTTTAACAATACCCCCATTCTATCTGAAACCCATGAGCTCTGCCTTCTCTGTCCACACTTCTGCCAGCCATTTTGACCTTGTGAGCATTAACACAACCATCCA
Organism: Rhombomys opimus; assembly: GCA_010120015.1. Taxonomy (NCBI): domain Eukaryota; kingdom Metazoa; phylum Chordata; class Mammalia; order Rodentia; family Muridae; genus Rhombomys; species Rhombomys opimus. The sequence continues at coordinate 716,707 of REGO01000620.1, forward strand.
GAAAGCTGTGTTGGGAGCATTCTAGGTATTTTATAGCTTACCTCTTTCACTGTTCCCAAAAGTTTCACAATTAATTTCCAGGCTGTTCGGAACATTACCAGGTCCTCCAGCAATGATTCTACTGCTCTGCTACAAATATTCTATGTCTGTCTATTTAATTTTTGTCATAATGAAAAATACTTTAAATTCAGAGATTTCAGAGGTTTCAGTCTAAAATCAGAGACGGTGTGGTTCAGGGCAGCTTATCATGGTGGTGTTATGGGGTCCTCTTGGATCCAGCAGAACTCAAATAGGAAGCCAATGCAGAAAAAAAAAAGTTCATTGTAATTAAGCAGCTACTGATAGGTCATTGAAGCAGGACAGACTCAGGAGCTGAACTGCAGTCTAGAGCCAGAGTGTTATAGAAATTTTAAGAACAACAACAACAACAAAAATACAATTGCCATAAACATCTGTGCCAAGTTACAATTAGATTTTCCAGTAATCAGGGTACAGGGTACAGGGATAGGGGACTTTCCTTGGAACTGTTTTGTTTTTGTGGTATACCTATCCTGTTCTCACTGTTTGGGTTACTCAGTTGAGGCTGGGAGACTTTCCCAGCATTTATGTCTCAACCTGCCAACCAGGATGTCAGGGACCCAGGGATGACTTTAGAACTTAAAGTTTGCTTTTGACCCTATTCAAAATGGAAGTTTTATTCAAAATGTCTTCAGTTGTTTCCTTCTTACAATAGCAAGCACTTTTGGTAGAGAATGTTGTTTATTTTATATAATAGAAAGTAAAGAGCCACACAGAAGATAAAGGAGAAAAAACCTAAATCTTTTCAAGTCAGGCTTCTATGGACACAGTTCCATTAATTAAATATAACCTTCCATTTTTTTTTTACCACTTTCCAATAACTACAGTCCATTATAAATTAATCAAAGTACTTATCAGTTGATTACTTCAGGTCCCTCAAGATCCAGTCATTTCTCAAAGACTCATTACAGGGGCTAGAGAGATGATTCAGAGGTTAAGAGGACTGGCTGCTCTTCCAGAAGTCCCCAGTTCAATTCCTAGCAAACACATGGTGGCTCTCAACCATCTACAATGAGATCTGGTGCTCTCTTCTGGTTTACAGGTGTACATGCAGGCAAAACATCATACACATAATAAATAAATAAATCTTAAAAAAAGACTCATTAGATAGCAAATCAGTTCCCAATAAATGAATATGTGGACTATATTTTATAATGAAGTTGAAAAGTACTTATTAGTGATTACACATACAACTAAAAATTTTCTGGTTTCCTTTAAAACAAAGCAGACCAGAATAAATAGTCATTATTACTTAAGAGGAAAGGTACACTACTACTTTTTAAGATGCCATTTAAGATCTCAGCTATACAAATGTATTTACTGTGCCTATCCATTACAATTGAAGTTTGAAAATTTTAGATAAGGCATCTGCATAGACAAACATGATGTAATATGCAACTTTATCTTCAAAGACTCTTTTCCTAAATGATCCAATATAAATGTGTCAATTAAAACATTATATATTCGAATATGACTGGGGAGACCCCTCACTGTTTAAGAGTAATGGCTGCTCTTTCAGTTGACCTAGGTTTAAATCCCAGAAACCATGTAATAGATCAACTATGTATATAACTCTAGATTCAAGGGAGCAAATATCAGGTATGTGTGTACTGCACAAAAAAACAAGCAGAAAAAAAAACCTTTATACACATAAGGAAATTATGAAATTTGCAGGCAAATTGAAGGAACTAGAAAAGACATCCTGATTGGGGTAACCCAGAAACAGAAAGACACACATTGTATATTCTCACTTATATGCAGATATTAAACAGAAAATATTGGACAACCACGCTAAAAATCTACAGACCATAAGAAGCTAAACAGCAAGGAGGACCCTAGGAAGGATGCTTAAATCTCATTAAGAATGACAAACAGAAAGAACATCAGAAGCGGTGGAAGGGAAGGATACGGATAGGAGCCTAGTATGGAGTGTCCTCTGAAAGGTTCCACCCAACAGGGGATTGAGGCAGATGCTGAGACTCACAGCCAAACTTTGGGCAGAAAAGGGGAGTCTTATGGAAGAAGAGTGGGGAAGATTGAAGGACATGAAGGGGACAGGGCCCCCATAAGGAGACCAACAAATCTAAAGTAATCTGAGCATAGGGTGTCCTGCAGAGACTGATGCAGCAACCAAGGACCATGCATGGAGAGGCCCTGGACCTTCTGCTCAGATGTATCCCATAGGCGGCTCATTCTCCAAGCAGGTTCTTGAGTAAGGGGAGCAGGGGCTACTTCTGTCAATAAATTCACTTCCATGCTCTTTGATCACTTGCCCCTGGTGATGCTGCCTTGTCAGGCCACAGAGGAAGAAGCAGACCTGATGAGACTTGATAAACTAGGAACAGATGGCAGGGGAAGAGAACTCTCCCTTTCAGTGGACAAGGAGAAGGGAATATGAGAAAGAAGAGAGGGGGAGGGTAGGACTGGGAGGAATTGAGGGAGTGAGCTACAATCGAGATATACAGTGAATAAATTGTAAAAAAAGAATTCACATTTTGTGGATTTGGTTAGATAGTTACATGCTTACAACCAATGACTTTGTTATAATTATCTGATATTTTATAAAGTTGAAAAAGAAGCATAATTCATACATCATTACCTGTAAGTAGGCATTTATTAAATTTCAGGAGAGATATACTTTATGCTAGCTTATTACCTGAAAAAATGTAGTAAAGTGGCTTTCAAATTAGATTAGAATAGTTTTCCGCTCAAATGAAAAGGTGGGCAAGAACATTTGTGATTTGTGTGTAATTGGCATAGGCTTTGCATCTCACACACCTTTTTCTTCTGTTAGACTTCTCTGGTTACACTCATTCAAGGAAAAATGTCCCAGAAATGAGACAGAAAAATTTAACCACTTAAATTCTAACACTTGCTGTTAGATTGGTGTGTTAGGTCTGATACATAACAATATATATATATATAATATATATATATATATATATATATATATATATATATATTTTTTTTACAGAGGATTTGGATGGCAGGGAGTAATAAGAAATCCAATGCATCCCAAATAGAATTATCAGAATCTGCAGAATGAACGTAAGGAGTGTGTATGATAAAGACAGAAAAAACTAGAAGACAGAAGACTGGTCATAGGCTCAATGTACAAAGTAGATTCTGGCCATTTCCTCTTGAAAGATCTGGAGATTTTTTATTTTACAGACTCACTACTGCTTGAGAGTAATCAAGCAAACAATTTGATGATGATTTGATCATTTATGCTTGCAGTACCCCCTTTTAAATCCATGGAAGTTAATGTGAAGAACATAGTACTACCAAAGTATAATAATTAAGTCTTGACAGCTATTCTATTATAAAATATATTTAACAATTAATGTCATGATTAGATTAATTGCACATCATTTAAATAGCACTGCTTAGAATTTTAGCAAACTCATGTATTACTAAATTTCCAGAGTTTTTGACTGCTCAATTACAGTTTTTTTTTAACTTTTATTAATTACACTTTATTCACTTTGTATCCGCCCATAAACCCCTCCCTCCTCCCTTCCCGATCCTCCCCTTCTTCTCCCTTCTCCATGGATGCCCCTCCCCAAGTCCACTGATAGGGGAGGTCCTCCTCTCCTTCCCTCTGATCTTAGTCTATCAGATCTTATCAGGAGTGGCTGCATTGTCATCTTCTGTGGCCTGGGAAGGCTGATCCCCCCTCAGAGGGAGGTGATCAGAGAGCAGGCCAATCAGATTATGTCAGAGGCAGTCCCTCTTCTCATTACTATGTAATCCACTTGGACACTAAACTGCCATAGGCTACATCTGTGCAGGGGTTCTAGGTTATCTCCATGCCTGGTACTTGGTTGGAGTATGAGTCTCTAGGAAGACCCCTGTGTTCAAATTTTCTGCTTCTGTTGCTCTCTTTATGGAGTTCCTGTCCTCTCCAGATATTACTATTTCCCACTTCTTACATAAGATTCCATGCACTCCTCCCAACAGTTGGCCATAAGTCTCAGCATCTGCTTTGATAGTCTGGAGGGCAGAGCCTTTCAGAGGTCCTCTGGAAAATCTTCAACAATATTATCAATATTTCCTTTGATTCTTAGTGTAGTTCATAAATCTTAAAATTATACAAAATATTCACCACTTAATATAATGTCACATGAAGAAATTTACAGTTTTTGTCTTCTTAATTCACATGTCCATTGCTGTTTCACTGAAGTTTGCTAATGTTTCAAAGACAAGAGACACACAAATAAACAAAATTAAACAGTTAAGAGCACTACCCTTAGTGGTATTTGCCCAATTCTGACCTGGAGCATTTGCTTAGAATCAGATTTTATTTTATTGCCAATATTTGAAAAAGAGGTAGGGGGGACTTAGAGAGAAAAAATATAAAAAGAAGGATCAAGATAGAGAGATTAAATATTGTTTTGATTCTAGTTCAGTATTTTTATCATCTAACAATATTTTTAAAGTGTATTAACATCAAAGTAAACAAAATGTGTTGCATATTTTTTAAATTAATTTATTGTCTGTTGATCACAGTTTATTCACTTTGTATCCCAGCTATAGCCCCCTCCCCCATCCCCTCTGAATCTCACCCTCTGTCCATCATCTCCTCCCATGACCCTCACCAGTTCCTCCTCCCCTTCCATCTGCCATAGCTTATCAGGTCTCATGAGGACCAGCTGCAGTGTCTTCCTCTGTAGCCTGGTAAGGTTGCTCCACCCTCAGGGGGAGGTCATCAACGAGCCAGCCAATGAGTTCATGTCAGAGAAAACCCTTGTTCCCCTTTCTAGGGAAACCAACTAAGAGACTGAGCTGCCATGGGCTACATCTGTACAGGGGTTCTAGGTTCTCTCCATGCATGGTCCTTGGTTGGAGTATCAGTCTCAGAAAAGACCCCTGGACCAAGATATTTTTGGTTCTGTTGTTCTTCTTGTGGAGTTCCAGGTCTTTCTATATCTCCCTTTTTTCATAAGATTCCCTGCACTCTGCCCAAAGTTTACCTATGAGTCTCAGCATCTACTTTGATGCCCTAATGGGTAAAGTCTTTCAGAGGCCCTCGGTGGTAGACTGAGAAAGTTAAATAATATTTTATTAATTAAAAGACACAACACTTTTGTTTTTATCCATTTAAATGAAGAGGCTAAAGTTAGATCTTAGGTGTTCTTATATGCCATTATCTTCAGTCTAAAATTCTATTAGCAAACCTCAGTACTCTTCAAGTTTTTATTATTAATGTAAACATAAAATGCTAGGACACTTAGAGAGCTAGTATCTATAGGTTGTGAATTAATATAAAACTATGTATGCATTAAAACATAAATCTAAAATATGTCTAATATTACATAATCAGATCACATTGAATTATTTATAATTAGACATTGTCATTGCCCTTATTTTTGTGGTGGTATTTTGTTATATTCAATGGATAATAAAATTAAAGTAATATTTAATGATTCATAATTGTTGCTAAAATTATATATATGTTTATATATCTTCAGTGTAATATATAAATATATTTATTCCATGTTTATAAATGGTCTTTTATTATTCTCTTTCTATGACTTTTAGATATAACAGATAGAGTAACTGAAGGCTTGTGAACCATATAACTATCTCAAAGAAAAATATTTGCCACATCAGACTATAATTCTTTTTGGTATTATTCAATTGTATTGACTTATTTTATCTTAACTCTATAAATGATTGGAGGGAAATATTTCAACAATACAGCCATAAAATGGTGCAGTCTAAACAAGTGGAGATGTACTAATCTAGTCAGTTCATTCCGTAAAGCCAGAAAATTAGCACTGTACTGCTTTTACTATATATTGATATTCATGGATATTCATTGGTTACATTTAAGGGGGAAAAAATTGTATTTAGTTTCCAGAAGAAAGCCAAGAACTCGCTTTCACTAAAGGAAAACTATTTTCTCTTTTCCTGTTTTCTAGCAGGTGAAAGAGAAATGGTGCCAATATATATATATATATATATATATATATATATGTGTGTGTGTGTGTGTGTGTGTGTGTGTGTGTGTGTGTGTGTATACATATATATTTACATATGTACATATATATATACATATGCATCCTATACATATATATTCATACATATTTGTGTATATATATATATTTACATATATACACTTATCAGTTTACAATTAGAGCACTAATGTGAGGCTTCTTTGACATTCAGCTAATGAATGAAAGGAAACAGACATCTCAGATAACATTGTAATAGAAAACATTTACACTATATTAACACACCCATTCATAATCTATATTTTCAATCCATTATACCAAATCTATGTGAGTAAAAATTCCCATACTTATGTAAATTTATCTTAGTTTTGTGCCTTTTCTCTTGTGCATTTTTAAAACATATAAAGTAGAAAATTAACTCTCATGATACTTGGCCTGAGGAATAAACAATGAAATCAGATCGGTGCCCAGAAATAGAAATGGAATAAATTATTTAAGATTTTTATGAATGTACACTTGTGGTCCTTACTCAGATTATAAGTTGAGTATATTATATATTGAACAAATATTTTTTAACTGTTATTAATTAAAATTTATTCACTTTGTATGCCCCCATAAGCCCCTCCCACCTCCCCTCCTAATCCTACCTTCCTTCCCCCTTCTTCACTCATGCCCCTCCCTAAGTCCACTGATAGGGGAAGTCCCCCTCTTCTTCCTTCTGATCTTAGTCTATCAGATCTCATCAGGAATGGCTGCACTGTCATCTTCTGTGGCCTGGTAAGGCTGATCCCCCCTCAGAGGGAGGTGATCAAAGAGCAGGCCAATCAGATTATGTCAGAGGCAGTCCCTCTTCCCATTATTATGGAACCCACTTGGACACTAAACTGCCATAGGCGATATCTGTGCAGGAGTTCTAGGTTATCTCCATGCATAGTACTTGGTTGGAGTATGAGTCTCTGGAAAGAACCCTGAGTTCAAATTTTCTGGTTCTGTTGCTCTCCTTGTGGAGTTCCTGTCCTCTCCAGATCTTACTATTTCCCACTTCTTACATAAGGTTCCATGCACTCTGCCCCACAGTTGGCCATAAGTCTCAGCATCTGCTTTGATAGTCTGGAGGGCAGAGCCTTTCAGAGACCCTCTGTGTCAGGTTCCTAACTTGCTACCTGTTTTCTTCTTCTTCTGATGTCCATTCTCTTTGCCTTTCGGTGGGGATTGAGCAGCTTTATTTCTAATAGCCAGAAGCTGAAAACAGCCCAGATGCCCCTCAACTGAAGAATGGATGCAGGAATTGTGGTATATCTACCCAATGGAATATTACTCAGCAATGAAAAATAAGGAAATCTTGAAATTTGTAGGTAAATGGTGGAAACTGGAAAGGATCATCCTGAGTGAGTTGTCCCAGAAGCAGAAAGAGACACAAGGTATCTACTCACTCATATAGACATATAATATAGGATAAACCTACTAAAATCTGTACATATAAAAAAAAACTAATCAAGAGGGAGGAACCTGAACAAATAATTTTTAATATACATCATGATTTTAACATTCTTGGAGAAAGTCTCTAGTATTATATTTTGTAGTTTAGAACTACAAAATGTTTATTAGTGTTCTACTATGAAGAAAAAAATATATTGTTTTGTTTTGATTTGAGACAGTGTTCCTCTGTGTACCCTTGGCTGAGCTCGACTCACTTTGTAGCCCAAGCTGACCCCAAACTTCTACCTCTCTGAGTACTGGGATTACAGGTATGTACAACTGTGCTGATTTTTTTAAATAATTTTTAAAGATTTGTCTAACCATAATAAATGTGTAGTGAATTTATGTGGTTAAGAACAATTTCACATTTTGATGAGGTGTTGAAGATACACTAGTTCTTATTTATTAAATGTGATTTAAAGAAAATATTCCAGAGATGCAGATGATAAATGGAACAAACTGACATAGTATCTATTACAAAGTGTTCACAGATGTGCTGAGAAAAGCGCTAAACAGAAGGGTGTTTCTTTTCATTGTAGTTCATGTGATAAAGCAGAAGATGTTAAGCATAATGTTTCAATTGAGCTAGTGATTTTCATGACTGCAAAAGTAGCTTGTCCCTTGTGGGTTACTCGTGGGTTTTACTGGGTGGTGCCAATAACCAAAAGTAAATGGAGATAAATGTAGTCAGAGAGGCATGATGTCAGCATGATGATATCCATTTTTTTTCTTTCAACTCTTTGAAAAAAATAGAACATGGAAACAAATACTAAAAACACATGAGTAAAATATGCATATTGTATGCATATTGAAGAACACAATGTGTGACAAAACAAATAGAATAAGTAAAATAACATTGGCTTAAGCTGAAGAGGAAAAAGAACTTGAGGAATGGATAGATTTATCACTACATTTCAAAGTGTATTAAAAACAAAATGGCAGACAATGCATGGGATGTATAAATTACTTGAGTGAAGGACTATAATGGTTACAGAACTTGTCCTCTTTTATCGTCAGTTGAAAGACACTATGGCCATCTGCAGAGAATGGCAATATTTTATGGAGATATGTAGCTTAGTGTTCTCTATGCTTCACCACCTTTGCTAATCTTAGTAGGAGGAACTGGACAGGATACAGTTAGTGAATGTCCCAACTGAAGTTGGAATATAATGAACATTTCATAAAATTATGTTGCTAATATGTTTCTTTCAATGTTCATGCATATTTTTTTACTACACAAGAAGAAGATGTTTGCAAAAGTTAACCATATCTGAAATTTTCATACACTGTTATTGTAAAATATGACATATTAAAGACAATATTTAATAAACATTGTGGGACTGTCCAAAAAGAAACATGATGATGATGATGAAGGTGATGATGATGATAAGTACACTACTAGTGGTAAACGAAGAGGGTGATGGGTGAGTTTTCCCAGGAAAAAACATTTCTATGAAGAGTCTTGGAGATATTAACATGATAGAACAGAGTCACTGGAAATCAAAAAACAAAAAACAAAAACTAAACAGACAAAACCGAAGATAAGATGTTATGGTGTTATTTGTATCTATAGATTTTCTAGATATAGGCAATATCTAAAGTGGCAGAGAACTAAAGTAGTCATGAAGATTGGTGTTGTATAGGAGTATAGAGATTAAAAAATCAATTATGATAGATCCTCCCATATCAGCCCCTGCCTCAAGATCATCCATAACTATGTATTCTATTTCCTATTCATAGAGAGATCATTGCCTTTTACGTCAGTACTTTAATCTAGATAACTTCTATGGTTGAAGGTAAAAATTAGAATTACAGAAATTTGAATTAGTATTTAAAATAGTCAAAGAAATATAAAAGCTTAAGTAGGTATGCATTACAAAGTAGAAGTGAGTTTTCATCCTAAAAGTTTTATCAATAAAATATAACATCGAAATGAAATTTACTCAGTTTAGTGTAGTAAAACAAAAACTTGAAAGATTGTTTAAAATAACAGATTATGGCACAGGTAAGATATTAAGGATAATAAAATATGATTAGTAGACGTGTGGGATAGCTTAAGTAATCTAATATAGGAGACACTGATATATTAACAGAAAAAAAAATGGATTCTATAGCATAGAGAAATTTAAATGTAACTAAAGAGACCTAAAGACAGTAGACTGAAATTTTGTCCAAGGAGCAAGTGATAATATTAATAATGCTATCTGCGGAAAAAAGTATTTTAAAACATATAAAATAATGTACAAGACACTAGAAAGAGTAAGCAAGGATCATGCACGATAGATTGATGCATTGACATGTTTTAGAATCTTCTAAATCTAGCAGACAATATGAATCACTGGGGAAAGTACTCAAATGATTAAGGGAAGCGAATAGCTGAGCTTTAATGTGTATGCAAACAAAGGATCACACTGAAAAGTGACATGGAGAGATACTAGGGCATAGAAGGGGAGAGAGCTGTGTCATACCATGACAGCGAGGAGGGCCAGAGTGTGCAAAGGGAAGAGAGTGAGCAGCTTCCGACTCTATCTTAGGATTTACACTTGTCCTAAGTAACATGCTGTTAATCTTCAGCACCAACAGAGAGTAGAAAACAATGGAGAGTTGTGAGCAAACTCCCAAAAAATGTGAATCGTGGAAAAGATGGGGCATTATAATGCTCCAAAATAAAATGTCACTTAAAGTTTACCTTACTCAATGTTTATATGATTAATTTAAAGAAAGGCTCATGAGACTGTTTTATTATTATTATTATTTTAGGGCATAAGTTTTATGAACAGGTTATATTAAGATGTGTTTTAAAATTAAGTTAATGAGTTGAAATTTGAACTACCGCAGACATAGAACTTGGGAGCAGACAGACAGACAGACACACACACACACACACAAACACACACACACATACACACACGCAACACACCAGGGAGTGTGAGAGGGAGGGAGAGGAGAAAAAGTATAAATAATAGAAGCTAAAAAAACTAAAGTACACATTCAGTTGAGAGAAAAGGAATAAATAACAGTTATTTAATAAATTAGTGAACATAAAATAACAGCTATCAAAAATGCAAGTTTAAAGCAAACGCATAAACAACTTGAAGATCAAAATCAGAGTAATTAATTATACCAGAGTGAGAAAACAAAGGCCATGTGTAACAGAATCGGCTTTGACAGATTGTAGATTTTTTTTTTCGTGAACCTAGCAGATGCAATGAAACACTGGGGAAAGCAGTCAAAGTACTATGGCAAATGAATAGCTGAGCCAAAACTGAATATGCAAAGAGTCACACTGAATAAAAACTCACTATGTTAATGAGGCTTTCTTCTAATACATGACAATTTCCCTGCCTTTGCTTTCCAAGCATTAAAATTACAGGTGCACACTACTACCCCTGGCTACACTAATTATCCCAACAATATTAACTGAACAACAACTTGATATCTAAAATTACTTACCAGGTATTTAAGGAATAACATTGCACAGTTTATAAATATAGATATATGTATGTATTTATGTATATATATATATATGTACATATATATATATATACACACCTATATGTATATATAGTTTATTGTGGACTTGGCATTCTAAAGAAAATTGAAGATAGGAACAGAAAATAAGCAAATATATAGAATACAGTATACACTATATTACAATGACTGCTATATCTAAACATTGAAAGAGATAGGTAATAAAGAGTATTATACATGGTAAAATCTTTGTGAGACACTTCTAAAAGTTTTAATCTAAATCATAAACAATAACATTAATAATATTTTATTTACCATTTATTTATCTTTGTTGTTGCTCAAAATATCACAAGATCCTCTACTGCAGTTACAAGACCATTTTTAAGAGAGACTGACAATTTTCCTTGCACATTGGTACTTTTTTTCTTGAGCACCTTCCTTCATGGTTTATTAATGTTCTACTTAAAGCTGTACATCATTCTAAATTTACCATGTGATTTATAATCATTTGAGTATAACAGGTAAAATATTATTTTCAATTTATTTATTAACGTCATCAACTCTGTAACAATCATTCTTAAACTACTTTCCCCCAAAATATTTCATGCATTCCTTTGTGGGTACATATCAGATAATAATTCCTAGGCATTTCTCTGCTCTTTCCTATATTACGTTGAAAAGTGTGCTTCTTGGTTTCCTTCATATTTAACAGAATATAGCACCAAAAGCCCAGGCTCTAAGACCAACAATCATTAAATGGGACCTAAGGAAACTGAAAAGCTGTAGAGCAAAGGACACTGTAGTCAGAACCAAACGACAGCCTACAGATTGGGAAAGGATCTTCATCAACCCTATTTCTTACAGAGGGCTAGTATGCAGAATATGTAAAGAACTCATGAAGTTAAAAGCAACAAATCAAGTAATCCAATTAAAAAATGGGGTACAGAGCTAAACAGAGAATTCTCAATACAGGAATATCGAATGGCAGTGAAACACTTAAAGAAATGCTCAATATTCTTAGTCATCAGAAAATGCAAATCAAAATGACAAGGAGATTTCACCTTACACCAAATCAGAATAGCTAAGATCAAAAACTCAAGGGACAACACATGCTGGAGAGGTTGTGGCGAAAGGGGAACCCTTCTCCACTGCTGGTGGGAATGTAAACTTGTACAACCACAGCAGAAATCAATCTGGCACTTTCTCAGAAAACTGGGAATAGTGCTACCTCAAGTCACAGTTATACTCCTGGGCTTACAGTTATATTCCTGGACTTATATCTGAAAGATACTTAATTATTTAAGAAGGACATTCATTCAGTTATGTTCATAGCAGCTTTATTCATAACAACCAGAATCTGGAAATAACCTAGTTGTCCCTCAACCAAAGAAGGGATACAGAAATTGTGATACATTTACACAGTGGAATACTCAGCTATTAAAAAGCTATTAAAAACAAGGAAGCCATGGAATTTGCAGGCAAATGGTGGGAACTAGAAAAGATCATCTTGAGTGAGGTAACCCAGAAGCAGAAAGACAGGAATGGTATATACTCACTTATAAGTGGATATTAGCCATATTATATAGGATAAACATACTAAATCCTACAGACACAAAGAATCTAAATAAGAAGGAAGACCCTTAATTCTTATTAAGAAGGAAAAACAGGATAAATGACAAAGTGGTGGAAGGGAGAGAACAGGAATAGGTCCTACCACAGATCTCCTTTAAAAAATTCCACTCAACAGGGGATTGAAGGAGATGCAGAGACTCACAGCCATATTTTGGACAGAGCATAGGGAGTCTTAAGGAAGAAGGGCCTATAGAAGTACCCAGAGGGTAAAGGAGCTCCATAAGGAGACCAACAAAGCCAAACAACCTAGGCCCGTGACAGACTACAGAGACTGATACACCAACCCAAGACCATACATTGAGATGATATAGACCCCCTGCTCAGATGTAGCCCTTAGATAGCTCATTCTCCATGTGGGTCCTCTAGTAATGTGAGAAGAGTCACTCTGACATGAACTTGGTTGCCTGCTCCTTGATCACTTCTCCCCAGTGGGGCAACCTAGTCAGCCCATAGAGGAAGAGGATCCAGATAGTCCTGATGAGACCTGAGAGGCTGGGGTCAGATAGTAGGTGAGGAGGACTTCCCTTATCAATGGACTAGGGGAGAGAGATAAGGGCAGAAGTGAGAGGGAGAGTGGGACCCAGAACAGACAAGGGAGGGGTTACAACTGGGATACAAAGTGAATAAATTGTAAATTATTATTATTAAGAAGAAGAAGACAAAGGAAAAGAAGAAGAAAAAGAATAGCACAGCAAAATTGATTCATAGTTTTCTCAAATGGGTTATAAATGCCCATACAACTTACCTGTGTTCATCTAACTTGAGAGGTTCAAAGTTGGAATTATAATAACCTAAGAAGGACAAGTCACATTGAAAGTACAACATAACTGTTTGGAAGAACATTAGAGTAAAATCCCCAGCCTACAGGAAAACCAAGTGTAGTACACGTGAATGAGGGGACACTTAGCATGATTTTAGTCTCAAAGGTCTGCCCAGCCACAGCCAGCTCTAATTTAGAGTCATACAAAATATCATTATTCTTATAAACAAAGATATTTAAAACTCTTATCAGAAAATCGCAATAAGTAAAAAAGCTCCCAATATTTGTATTCAGAATACTCATCCCAAAGCAAAAAATCTAATTAATAGGAAACTTACAAACTTTGAAATAAAAGTAGAAAGCGGGTTTATAGTTGGTTTGAATCCTCTATGATTTCTAAAAGACTGAAGAGTATATAGTAGGTGCTTCTCCTTTTACCCTTTGTATTTGCCATTTTTGTAAGTTATTCGAAGATTTTGCCATGGCTGAAGGCTGAAGAAAAGATTTATTTATTATGGAAAATAAATGATATAGCATAATATTGTATGCTGCCATACAATAGAATAAGACTTTGTTCCAGTGAAAGAAATAATAAAAAAAAATTGTCAAACTAGAGTTCATGTTTGTAGTAAGTTTCCTGCATTTCTGCCTCCTCACAGTAGGCTGAATGGGAGATTGCAGGGAAGATAATTTGCTTATTCAGTGCACAGTTCTTTAGTTCAAAAATGTATACAGAGAGATCAGAACTCCTAGTGCACACCTGTGATGCCAGCACTTGAAAAGGAGAGGCAGGAGGATTGCTGTGTTATAAAAGGAAGCCTTTTTAACATGTTGAGTTCCCATTCATCAAGAGTTACATAGAAGACCTTGTTGTAAGATATAAAACAACCAACAGCAACAAAAAAAGTATGAGTTACTGCACCAATGAAGCATCTTAAATAAATGATTTGTACAAGGTGTAGAGAACTTGCTTTGGAGAGTGTCCATTTGTGTAATCGGATGAAACTTGGTTGGATATTGAGGATGAATAAATGTGTTTTATACATCAAATGCCTGTGGCAGACTCTAACACTTGGAAGACATAACATTCCTTTTACTATGAGTGATTGTCTAGAACATTGTAACATCTACAAAAGAAAATGTTTCCAATTTTCTTGAATTTGGAAAGTCTTTTCTAATGCCTGACTTGCTTCTGGACTCAGTTCATGTATGCTTACATGGATTACATTTTTATACTTTTATCTTTTTGGATGCTTGCCCTTGGAGGCCAACATGTAGTTTCAATAAATCCCTCTGAACATGAGTGTTCTCTCTTTTTTATTAAATTTATATTTTTATATTAATTACAGATTATTCACTTTGTATCCTAGCTGTAGCCCCTGTCTCATTACCTCCCAGTCCCACCCTCCTTCCCTCATCTCCTCCCACGTCCCTCTCTAAGTCCACTGATAGGGGAGGTCCTCCTTCCCTTCCATCTGACCTTAGCTTATCAGGTCTCATCAGGACTGGCTGCATTGTCCTCCTCTATGGCTTGGCAAGGCTCCTCCCCTCTCAGGAGGAAGTGATCAAAGAGCGAGCCATGTGTTCATTTTAGAGAGAGTCCTTGTTCCTCTAACTAGGGTACCTACTTGGATACGGACATACCATGGGCTACATTTGAGCATGGGTTCTAGGTAATATCCACGAATGGACCTCGGTTGGATTATCAGTCTCAGAAAAGGCCCCTGTACCCAGATTTTTTGGTTGTGTTGTCTCCTTGTGGAGCTCCTGTCCTCTCCAGGTCTTACTCTCTCTCACTTTTGTCATAAGATTCCCTGCACTCTGCCAAAGTTTGGTTATGAGTCTCAGCATCTGCTTTGATATCCTGCTGGGTAGATTATTTCAGAGGCCCTCTGTAGTTGGCTACTGTCCTGTTTCCTGTTTTATACTTCTTCCAATGTCCATCTAGTTTGTCTTTCTAAATGAAATTGATCCTCTTACCCAGAGTCCTTCTTCTTGCTTAGCATCTTTTTAAGTGTATAGATTTTGGTATGTTTATTTTATTTTATATGTCTAATATCCACTTATAAGTGCGTATATGCTGTGTGTGTCTTTCTGCTTCTGGGATACCTCACTCAGGATGATCTTTTCTAGATCCCAACATTTGCCTGCAAATTTCATGATTTCTTTGTTTTTAATTGCTGAGTAGCATTCCATCGTGTAAGAGTACCACAATTTTTGTATCCATTACTCCGTTGGGGGACATCTGTTTTTTTTTTTTTCCAGTTTCTTGATATTATGAATAAACCTGCTACCAACATGGTTGAGCAAATGTCCTTTTGTACTTGAGCATATTTTGGATATAGCCTAGGAGTGGTATAGCTGGATCTTGAGGAAGCACTATTCCTAATTGTCTAAGAAAGCACCAGATTGATTTCCAAAGTGGTTATATGAGTTTACATTCCCACCAGCAATGGAGGAGGGTTCCCCTTTCTCCACAACCTCTCCAGCATGTATTGTCAGTTGAGTTTTTGAGATTAGCCATTCTGATCAGTGTAAGTTGAAATATCAATATTGCTTTGATTTGCATTTCCCTGATGATTAAGGACATTGAGCATTTCTCTGCCATCAATATTCCTCTACAGAGAATTCTCTGTTTAGCTCTGTGCCCCATTTTTTAACTGGATTACTTGATTTGTTACTTTATGACTTCTTTAGGTCTATATACATTCTGGATATTAGCCCTCTGTCAGATAAAGGGTTGGTGATGATTCTTTCCCAATCTGTAGGAAGTCTTTTGTTTTGCTGACAGTGTCTTTTGCTTTACAGAAGCTTTTCAGTTTCATGAGATCCCATTTATGGATTGCTGCTCTTAGAGCCTGTGCTGTTGGTGTTCTTTTCAGGAAGTTGTCACCTGTGTCAATGAGCTCTAAGTTCTTCTCGACTTTTTCTTCCAACAAATTTAGTGTGCCTGGTTTTATGTAAAGGTCTTTGATCCATTTGGACTCTAGTTTTGTGCAGGGTGATAAATATGGATCTACATGCATTTTTCTACATGTTGATATCCAGTTAGACCAGCACCATTTATTGAAGATGCTGTCTTTTTTCCACTATATTGCTTTGGCTTCTTTTTAAAAAAAATCAAGTATCCATAGGTGTGTGGGTTTATTTCTGGGTCTTCTATTCAGTTTCATTGATCCACCATTCTGTTTCTATGCCAGTGTCATGCAGTTTTGTTACTATTGCTCTGTAATACAACTTGGGATCAGGGATGGAGCTACCTCAAGATGATCTGCTATTGTATAGGATTGTTTTAGCAATTCTTGTTTTTTGCTTTTCCATATGAAGTTGAGAATTGTTCTTTCAAGTTCTGTAAAGAATTGTGTTGGTATTTTTATGGGAATTTCATTGAAACTGTAGATTGCTTTTGGCAGGGTGTCCATTTTCACTATGTTAATCCTACTGATCCATGAGCATGGGAGATCTTTTCATCTTCTGATATCTCCTTCAATTTCTTTCTTCAGAGACTTGAAGTTTTTTCCAAACAGATATTTCACTTGCTTGGTTAGAGTCACACCAAGGTACTTTATGTTGTTAGTGGCTATTATGAAGGGTGTTGTTTTCCTAATTTCTTTCTCGGCCCTTTTGTCTTTAGTATATAAGAGGACTTCTGATTTTTTTTTTTTAGTTAAATTTGTATTCAACCACTTTGCTGAAGGTGTTGATCAGCTAAAGGTGTTCTCTGGTTGAATTTTTGGGGTCATTCATGTGTACTATCATATCTTTTGTAAATAGTGGTACTTTAACTTCTTCCTTTCCAATTTGTATTTCTTTTATCTTCTTTAGTTCTTTTAGTTCTCTAACTAGGACTTCAAGCACTATGTTGAAGAGATACATTCTCTTTCCAGTAGAAAATATATCAGCTAGCATATACTTCCAGGTACATGTGTGCAAAACAAACTTTTGTTTAAGTCTAGTTGTCTAAACATTGAGTTGTATCAAATGATACTTCTTGGAAAAAAATTATTTTTCCTAAGTACTGTTTAGAAAGCAGATTTTTTTTAAGAAAAAAATTCCTGTTGTGTTAAGCCACTAGGTATGAGTAATTTTTTATGTAGTAATAGATAACCAAATTATGTTTATTGTGTAAAAATCAATACATGTTAAAAGTTATCCTTAATAAAGAATTGAGTTTCTAGTCTCGTTGTTATTTGACTTCAAAACACTTATTCTAAACCCCTTTGGGCTAGGAACAATTTAGAGACTGCATTTTTACCATATTTATTAAGTTCCAATATGCTCTATTTTCATATAATGTCTTCAAGTATATTGATCCAGATGATAGCCTTCATTAGCAAAAAGAATGAGAAAAGTCCTATCAATAGGCTAATGTTAATATAAAGCCCATAGCATTCCATAATGACAATGAAAAACTCCTGTAATAAAAATGGAAAGAGAGAAGAAAGTACACACCCATTACTAAATGTATTAAAAGGAGCTGGGACCCATGAAATTTTTTCCCTTCTTTAATAAACACATTTGCCTGCAAATGAAGCCTAATGTCTTCTGCTGAAAATCACTGAAGATTGGTAAAATAAGTTCACAGTTTTCAAAGTAAAACGCCTTTGTAACAGGGGCGAATATGAATAAACAATCTTCTAAAAAGTACTTCCACTCATTTCAATCTCTCATTTTTAATTGTAAAGAAATGAAGAAACTCATCAAAATTTGTGGTCTTGCTTAGTTTACTTTGGTTGTGTCAATGTTCAAAGAAAAAAAAATGTTTCAACTCCCAGACTTTTTGTTAGTATTTATTTTTAAGATTCCTTCAAACCCAACAGTCTATAATTTTCAGTCCGATTACCTGTATTGCATTTTCTTTCTGCCTTCTTCGTCCAATTAATTTAAGAGAAAATTGTTGCTATTTGCTTTCTCAACAAAATAATTTGATAAGTTCTGAAGTTTCAGATGTATTGTGCTAGTACAGCAATTACTTGGGGCAAATTTTAGCAATCAGCCTCACCCCCTCTGTGATAAGGCTTTCAGTGCTTTCCCTGGCTTTTATAATTCTCTCATTTTAGTCTTTCTTTCCCATTCTGCAATTGTTTGCACATTCTATAGACCTGTGATGCTTAAATGCTCCTGGGAACCCACATTTCTGATTACTTTTCTGCTGCATTAAAAGAGAGAGAGAAAGAGTTTGTGTGGTTTCTGGTTGAAAAGTGAATTGACTTTTCATTCTGCTTGGTATGAAGCGTGGTCATTTCTTTTTAGTCACCAGTGATATTTGCGTACCCCTTGCTAGACTATCTCTGTGGTTTCTCTTGTCTCTCTTAGCATTTCCTTTTTACCTAATTTTTAAAATTATTGGTGATTAATTGAGGCTTACAGTATTTAAAATGTTTTCATTTTTAGGACTAGAATTGTGTTACACTTTATATTTGCAAAATATCCCTAGTTTGTTTGGTTTTGTTGTTGTTTTACAAAGCTGTTAAGTTTCTAAAGTGTGTTTTTTTTATCAGTTATTATTTTGAGTGAGTATTATATTTAATTTTTACCTGTGAAAATGAATTGAAATGTAGCTTCCACAGCAAGCATGGGGTCTGCCCAGGTCTAAGACAGATGGAGACCCAGGGATGAGAGAAGTGGACATAAGCATCATCTCTAAAATGCCAATGGATAACTACTCTCAAAAGAAAAAAAAAAACATATATGGGTTTTCCAGTGGAGACTCACTGGGTACACAAAGCACTCTTAAGGCAACAGTAGGCTCATGCCCAGCAGTAAATGGCTAACACAGAGCAACTCAGTGGTATTTTTCAATGTTGTTTTGTTTTGTCTATTTTTTTTTCCACAGTGCTTTGTCTAGGTTCTTTAACATTTTGTTTTTTAACTTACAGGTATTTTTGATTACTTATCATGATTTCCTGTTTGGTGTTTTATTATATTTCTGTGTGTGAAAACATATGTGTGTGTTTTTATCTCAGGAAGGAGTGAGGGAGAAAAAACATAATTAGCATATATTATATAGAACCATTTTTCAATAAAACCTAATAAAGCTTATGGCTGATTGGGGAGGGAGAAATGTAGTTGTCCCTGAGCATTTGCTTAGTACACCAAGAACCTGTGTATATTTTATTTTTTCTGGATCAGTAGTCCACCCTCCATCACTCTATATAGTGACAATATCTTTTTCCATACTACAAGTATACTGGACAAGAAACTGTTTTTTTAAAAAAAAGTCTTATCCCCACCCTGAAAGGCAAAGAAGATGGACATCAAAAGAAAAAGAAAACAAGAAACAACCTAGAAACCTGCTACAGAGGGCTTCTGAAAGCCAGAAGAAGAAAACAGGAAACAACCTCAGAACCTGCCACAGAGGGCCTCTGAAAGCCTCTCCCCTGCAGACTATCAAAACAGATGCTGAGCCAGTGAATGGAATTTTATGTAAGAATTGGGAAATAGTAAGAGCTGAAGAGGACAGGAACTCCACAAGGAGAGCAACAGAACAAGAAAATTTGAACACAGGGAACCTCCCAGAGACTCATACTCCAACCAAGGACTATTCATGGAGATAACCTAGAACCCCACTTCTGATGAGAACTGATAGACTAAGATCAGAAAGGAGGAGAGGAGGACCTCCCCTATCAGTGGACTTGGGGAGGGGCATGATGCAGAAAGGGGGGGAGATGGGGCCGGGAGGGGAGGAGGGAGGGGCTTATGGGGGGATACAAAATGAATAAAGTGTAATTAATAAAAGTTAAATAAAAAATAAAAAAGTCTTCTCCATGCCTAAGTCCTATTGCATTGCATTGCATGCCAAGTCTCCATTCTTTTTTTCTTCTCATGTGGTATGTGTACATGTGTTCATGTATGTGGGCCATCTGTGAGTCAGGTTATACATGTAAACATTGACAGACACCGAATTATCAGCAATTTCTCAAAAAGACTCCACTTCTTTAACCCCAGTTTATATACCTTTGAGTTTGAGATATACCCAGAATTTTACATTTTAGCAACATTGTTTTGTAATATATATCCAACAAATAAAAAATGAGTGCTTTTTATACACTACTAGCTTGATACTGCAATGCAGTCACCAGGATAAAGCACTCTCATTTTCATTTGTAGCTTCATTCATTCATTCGGCTAGACACATAAGTATAATGTTTGTTAAGGAGTAAGAGAGATAAAATTAGGAAATGTTTTAACAGTAGCGATAGATACTGAGATCTGGAGCCAGTCATCCCTCCCAACACCTTTGTAAATAGAACATAAAAATATACACAAAATTATATAAGATTTTAGTGTACAGAACAATCACTAAAAATAAACAAAAGCAAGCTTGATGTTCTTACTACTTGTCACTGGTTCTCAAACTTCCTAATGCTGTGACCCTTTAATACAATATCTCATGTTGTAGTGACCCTCAACCATAAAATTATTATCATTCATACTTCATAACTGTAATTTTGCTACTGTTATGAATCATAATGTACATATTTTAGGTTACCAAAGGGGTCACAACCCACAAGTTGAAAACTGATGGGTTAGATGAAGACTTATCCAATAAAACTCCATTCTAAGAAATAAATGCTATGGGTAAACCAGTTGTGTAGGCAAAAGAACATAATTTTGATGCATAAGAGCCCTATATTGGAAGAGATGGATTCAGGAGGTAAGTAAATTAAGGTCAGAAGAATGTCTGAAATGGAAGCCATGACAGCTGAAATGATTATAATAAAGAGAAATTCATGTGGTTGCATTGGAAAGAGTGAAGGAATGAATAGAGAATAAACTTTAGAGAGTAACTGATAGTTTGATAAACTTTTGTTTGTTAAGGAAAAAGTTCTGGATTGCTCTCTGTTGCTGTGATAAATAATGGCACCAAAATCAAGCTTAGGAAGAAAGGGTTTCTTTCCTCTGAGAGCTTATTTTTCATCCTTGAGGAAAGTCAGAGAAGGAGTTCAAGCAGGGCAGAACCTTAAACATAGCAGTAGTTGGGACTTGAAAAAGAAACCATGGAGGGTACTCCTTACTAGCTTACAGCTGGCTTTCTAAGAGCGCCAGCCCACCTGCATAGGGGCATTGCTGCCCATGGTGTTCTAGATCTGCTCCCCCAATTATCTAACCAGACAGTTCTAACCACACATGCCCTCTGACGAATCTGGTGGATTCAATTCCCGGATGGAGGTTCTCTCTTCACAGGTGACTCTAGTTTCTGTCAAGTAGACAGCAAATACTAGATAGCACAATTAGTTAAAAGGGTAACCTAAACTTAATTACAGTAGAGCAAAGGAAAAATCCATATTGAAAAACAATGTAACAATATATATACATATATATATACACAAAATATCTATGTATATATATTTATATAATTTAATGAATGTTAATATTTGAAAATAGGGAGAAGTTTATAGAAGGCATTTAAGAAAGCTATAAAGTGAACAGCCGTGGCAAGAAAAGTAATACCATTAGAATATTTCTTTGTTATTATACTTTTTCATTCTTTGAGATGTTAATGTATTGTGAACATATGTTCCTTCCTTTAAAATTAAAACACATCCCACATCTACAATCCCTCCAACTTCTTTTCTTTGTCTAGTAAGGCACAGAGTCAAGTCAGTCTTACATCATATGTGTGGGTATCAGGACAGCAACTGATAACCTATATGTTAACCTATATGGACATTAGCCCCGATGAAGTTTGATGCCCATTGCCTTAGCATCCATCACTTATCAATAGCCGCTTTGTCAGTAGCCGGAGATTTGTGTACTCCCTCCCTCCTTTTACTGAAACGCTGATTGGCCTGATCTTATGCAGGTGTTGTGCTAGCAACCACAGCTGCTTTGAGTGCATGGGAGACATATTCCTGCCACGTCTAGATGACACAGTTATGTAACCTCTCATGCCTTCAGACTCGCCAATAGAATTGAGGCTAAATAGACCCCTAATGGTCAGGTAGAAATTGAGATACATGAGAAGGTATGCCACACTCTTAGATAACAAGATGGGGCTTTTAATTCATTCAATCAGTTATCTGAGGAATGCGAGGTGATACATTTTAAAGATGCAGGAAAATGGGTGGAAGGAGTATAAATTTATAAGGCTGAATTTATTGATATGGTCCAATTAAGTAGAGGGTCTAGGTTTAATATTGAAGCTTACATAGTTTAAAGTGTTACAAAGAATGTATGTAATTGGTTGGCTGATGTATTTGCAAAGGGAAGGCCTGCTCAGTGTGAGGAGGAGGTGTCTAATATTCTTTGACTGAGTGTTGAAGAAGGTTCAGAGAATATGTTCTCAGAAACACAGGTTATTTCTATGATGGGCCTGACCATGTGGTTTTTACACCTTGGAATGTTTTGTGAAGATATATAATAGAGAAATTTATAACTGTGAGCAGGAACTCCTATTGATGGCTCAGAGTGTAATGAGTTGTTACGTGGGAGTTTTAAAGGCAAGAATGCTGACAGTTCCTGCCTTATGCTCCTGCTCTATCTTCCTTCCATGATAGATTGTGATCTCAGAATTATGATATGAAATAAACCCTTTTCTTTCCCAAGTTGCCTTGGTCAGGGTGTTTTTCTCATAGCAATAAAAAGCAATCTAGAACAGAAATTGGGTTTCTGAGTCTTGGGGGAAAGGACCTGTAATATAGATGCTCCATTATCGCTGAGATCTACTACCCAGACTTTCTTTTTGTACATTAGCTAGAACAGCACTCTGTAGCAACTGCAGCTCCACTGATGAGGAGTAAGAGCTTCATTAATCTGTGGGCATAGAGATACTTATTTGGATTTGAAAGGCAGTGTGATACTATGCCCATTTAACAAAATATGGTGAGTTATCTTCTCAGGCTTATGAGCTCACCAGACATTGGATCTTGGCCAGATTTACAACTCTAGGTATGAGTTTCCATTTGTGGAATACCTTAAATCAGAAACTGGTTGATCACTCACATTATATTAAGGCCACCATTGTATCAATGAGTGTCTATTGTGTGGCTGGTCATTTTGGTAGATTACAGGGTCTATAGCTGCATAAGCCTGATAATGGCTTATTTCTTCTATCATCCCTATTTGCAGCTTCTGATACTATACAATGTATCTAGCAGGGGAGAATGTTTCATGTTAGAAGCAGTTTGATTTCTCCACACCCAACCACATTAGAACTGAGGAACATGGGGACTCACAGAGACTGAACCACTAAACAAAGGGCATGCATTGACTGGACTTAGGGCCCTTAAATATATGTAGATGATGCAGAGCTTTGTCTTCATGAGGTTTCCCTAGAAATTAGAGAGGGAGAATTTAAATAATAAAGATATTTTAATAATTAATAAAAAAGGAAGAAGAAGAAAAATAAAAAATAAATAAAAAAGGAAGGTTTCAGCAAACAGTAACAATAGTGGTACGTGTTATAGAATACAGGCATTAGAAATAAAGGAAAGACTTAGATTTATTGATCTTTTCCCTCCAATGTTCTTTTTCTTTTGTCTCCCTCCCTTTTAATATTCTTTTTTTATTTCGTGTTTAACATTATTAGCTGGCATACATATTTGACATCATTTTATTAAAATCAATGCAAAATATTTAGCATCACAGAATCAAAGTCATGAGTGTGGGAAATACAAGCAAACTGCCTTTCATCTACTTTATTAGCAACACCTGGGGAAGAAAATAAACCAGTGAAAATATCTTACTTGGAAAGGAACCAGCAGCCATTTTAAACTATGTTTGGGCTTCAAAAAAGTAGTAATCACATATGGTTCAAAAGAAATGTATATTAATAGGCTGTGTGAATAAAGAAAAGGAAAAAATGTAATTTTCTTAAAATTTCAAAATAGTATATACATATATACTATATTTCTAGAAAACAATATAAAATATTCATTTTTCTCCAGACTGAAAGTTTTTTTTTCAGTAGCCATGAAACTGTTTGTATTTTTTCTTATATTACATTCAAGTTTTGCAATAAACAGATTATCTGACTTTGCCTTAACTAAAACATTCATTGGTTTGTATTGACATTATTTTTCTAAAATATTGAGAGATTTGGTTAAATGTTTCATGATTGAACTGATCTTACTTGATAAGCTCTTTATGGCTTAGTGGAGAGTATGACTTTATTTTTATTTATCAGCATTGCTTTTAAGGTCCTTTTTGTGAAGGGTAGGTTGTTTCATGCTAAATTTCAAGCTCTCATACTTAGCATGACAGATGAAAGGAAAGAATAGTTTTCATAAATACTTTTTTATTAACAAATGATTGCAAAGTGCTTTTCAAGTACAAAGTTACACTGCATGTTGTGAAATAATAATCAGGATAATTGAAGTGGAATACAATTACCAGGCACACTGCAAAACAACGAGGTGGTAGATTTTAAGACACCAACCTCATTCTCCACATTTCCCTTTAAACAGCACTTGAGTATTTAATCAAGTATTTTCATTTTAAATAACACATTCCTACAGTTATCTATTTTATGTATACATGGTTACTCATTAAGTTAGACTTTGAACAACCTGTGCTTTCAGTTTAAAACCATATAGATTCTTAAGATTTATTCTTCAATAGTGAATGTGTTTTTATTTTGCTGCAGAATCAGAGCATGCCCATGAAATCTTTATTTTATGAGTATATGAATAGATTAAAAATTAGAGGGAATTTTGTATTATATTATTTTTATTTTATGCTGAACATGTCAATTCAGGCTTTACTTCAATAATTCTAAAGCTATGGTCAAACATAAAAAATAAAATAATCCCTTTTGAGATAATTCTTTAGTATCCAAAAAAAAGAAAAAAAAAAAAAAAAAAGAATAATTTCAGGACCGCCCTGTGTGAAAATGTTGGTGTAGAAAAGCAAATGTACCTAACTTGTTTCCTGTTTTCTTCTTCTTCTGATATCCATTCTCTTTGCCTTTCAGGATGGGGATTGAACATTTTAGTCAGGGTCCTCCCTCTTGATTAGTTTCTTTAGATGTACAGATTTAGTAGGTTTATTCTATATTGTATGTCTATATGAGTGAGTGTATACTATCTGTGTCTTTCTGCCTCTGGGACATCTCACTCAGGATGACCCTTTCCAGGTCCCACTATTTACCTGCAATTTCCATAATTTTCTTATTTTTCATTGCTGAATAATATTCCATTGTTTGGAACCTGCCACAGAGGGCCTCTGAAGGGCTCTGCCCTGCAGACTATCAAAGCAGATGCTGAGACTTATGGCCAACTGTTGGGCAGGGTGCATGGAATCTTAGGAAAGAAGTGGGAAATAGTAAGATCTGGAAAGGACCAGCACTCCACAAGGACAGCAACAGAACCAGAAAATTTGAACACAGGGAACTTCCCAGAGACTCATACTCCAACCAAGTACCATGCATGGAGGTAACCTAGAGCCCCTGCACAGATGTAGCCCATGGCAGTTCAGTGTCCAAGTGGGTTCCATAGTAATGGAAAGAGGGACTGCCTCTGATATAAACTGATTGGCCTGCTCTTTGATCATCTCCCCCTGAGGGGGGAGCAGCCTTACCAGGCCACAGAAGATGACAATGCAGCCACTCCTGATGAGATCTGATAGACTAAGATCAGAAGGAAGGAGAGGGGGACCTCCCCTATCAGTGGACTTGGGGAGGGGCATGCGTGAAGTAGGGGGAGGAAAGGTGGGATCCGGAGGCGAGGAGTGGGATTGGGAGGGGCTTATGGGGGATATAAAGTGAATAAAGTATAATTAATAAAAGTTAAAATTTAAAAAAAGAAAAGCAAATGTACAATCATACTTGAAAAAATAACTGACTCATATTTTTAAAATTAAATTTTCCTGAATGAATTATAGCATATTTTCTTTGTTCAATAATATTCTCATTTAACCAGGGAAGTATTTAATATACTTTGAAATGAAGAAAAATATAAGCCCTGTATTGAACCTGTTATAAAAAAATATCACCGAATAGAAAGCAGATCTAATTTCTAACTAACTTTACTAAATAGAAAGATATTGTCATACTATTCCTACTTCATAACTGTCACAGAGTAATTTAATCAGAAAAAACCTTTGAATTAAAATTTCAGATAAAGCAATATTTTTCTTTATTTATTTCTCAAATTACTTTAAATATATAATTTACAACATTTCTTCCTTCTGTTCCCTCCTTCATATACTCCTCCTCATACACTCACCTGCTCTTTAACAAGTCATGCTCTCTTTTTCACTACTTGTTGTTCCACACATCTGCACACACATACCTGTCTTTGAATATATATTTATATATGTATATATGTATATGCATATGTGCATGTATACATATATATATATATGCATGTGTTTATATTACTTAACATAACCTATTCAGTCAATATAATGTTGCTTGTTCATATGTTTTTAGAGATCCCCATTTAATACTAGACAACCATTTGGTGTTCTCTTCCTTGGAGACATCCTTCTCTTCTGCTTACAGCTTTACACAGGTGGCTGTAGTTCTTTGTGTAGGGTTATGGACTCTGGGCTTTTCTGAAGAGTCACTGTTAGGAATCCCTGTGTTTATGTTGCTTTCAAATTTGATAGATTTTGTATTTTTCTCCACATCACGACTTGTGGGCAATTAAGTGAATTCCGAGTTTAACTGTGTCTTATTATAACGTTAGCTCTGTTTCTTACTATCCCTATGGAAGTATATAGAATGTCACACCATTACATAGATTTTTTCATCCTATAGAGTACCAGGTGAAAAATAAATAAACAAATAAATAAAAAGAGTACTGCATTCAGATGAAGTAATGAAGTAAATTGATTTAGATTAAATAAAAAACAACCTCAACAAAAATTTGCAAAGTGTTTTTTTTTGTGTGTGAAATTTGGAATACTTATTCATCTAATGCTGTTTTTCGAGAAGGTGATTTTTAAATAGAAGAGTTGATCCAACAAGATTTTTTTACAGAGTATATTATTTTAACATTCCCTTATCTCCAAATTTAGTCAACAATTATACATTTATCTTACTGGGAAATCAAAGTTTGATGTGCTTTGATGACTCCTAATTACCTTGGGAATACTATGTGCACACTGTGATGCTGAAAATAACATCAGCCTTCCTGTACACTTGGCATTTTAAAACGGGAGTTGCATTATAGGTGTTCTCTGTCCTCTGTTGCTCCATTTCAATATTCAATATGTCTTTCTTCATGTTTGCATCTATGGATTTCTGCTCACATTTTTGACACATATTATAACTTTTTGCATGAAACATTTAATGTTCCTCATGCTTTGAGAGTATCTGTACTATTTTTTTTTTTCTGTATTGGATTAATGTGTATGCTTAACTCAAACCAGTTATTCGGAGAGAGAGACAATTTACGATTACTGGAAGTGTTACCTGATATGGAAGAGTGTATGGTGTCTCGCTTTCTACAGGATACTTCTTTTGTACTTTCAAAATATGGCAAATTAAAGCAGTTCACTATCTTAACCAATTTTTAGAAACATGCCTCTATATACATACACTATATATGCATATATAAGCTTTATTTATATGGATTAGAAAATCAAAGCCAAATTATAATTTTATTAGTATGCTTTCTTTATACTATATGATATTTTCATATTTAATGATGACATTTATAGGACTAATGTTGTGTGATAGAAAACTATTGTTTTAAAGTTTGATCACCTCTCCTTGGGGGATGCAGCCTTGCCAGGCCACAGAGGAAGACGATACAGCCAGTCCTGATGAGACCTGATAAACTAGAGTCAAATAGAAGGAGAGGAGGTCCTCCCCTACTAGGGGTCTAGGGAAAGGCCACAGGGGAGAAGAGGGAAGGTGGGCGGGACTGGGAGGACATAAGAGGGGGCAATGGTGTGAATAAAAAGTGAATCAGTTGTAATAAATAAGAAAGAGAAGATATAAAAGGTTAATTCTAATGATTAAAGTTAAATTTAAGAATATGAATGTAACCATAGTCATAATTTCTAAATTTTCCTTCTTTTCTATCTCAAAAGTCTAGAAGAGAGGATCAGCCAAGCTCCAAGAAGCCTGTTTTACTGTCTCTCCTGTTTTACTGTCTCTCTATATACTGTTTTACTGTATATATTATAATAATATACCTATATAATATAATAGCATAATATTATATAATAATATCACATTAAAATATGTTACATTATATTCTATATATTATATAGAATAATATTCCTTATATTTTATATATAAAAATATACCTTAATAATTTGAAGCTGTTCATTAGTAGGACTGTCTGAGTTAGAATTTTATTGCTGTGAAGAGACACCATGGCCAAGGTAACTGCTATAAAGTCATACATTTAATTCAGCCTGGTTTATAGCTTCAGAGGTTTAGTCCATTGTCAGCATGTTGGGAAGCATGGCAGTATGAAAGCAGACATGGTGCTGGAGAAGCTAAGAGTTCTACATCTGACGCACAGGCAGAAGAAGGGAACTGTCCTCTGCAGGCAGCCAGGAGGAGACTATCATTTACACTGGGCAGAGCTTAATCCTTGGAGACCTGATAGTTTGCCTACACACTGACACTCTCTGTTCAACAAGACCACACCTCCTTCAGTAGGGACACACCTCCAAATAGTGTCACTCACCACAGCTAAGCATTCAAACACATGAATCCATGGTGGCCAGATCTATTTAAACTACTGCATTGTACTCCCACAGGCTCATAGTCATAATGCAATACAGAATGCATTTAGTCCAACTTCAAAAGTCCCTATAGTCTCTCCCAGTTTCAACAACGTTTAAGTTAAGTTAAATTAAGTTAAGTTCAAAGACTCTTCTGAGATTCTTGCAACCTCTTAACTGTAATCACCTATAAAATCAACATCAAAAAGCACATTATACACTTCCAATATCATAGGATATATATTAACATTCCAAAATGCCATAGTGAGGAAATACTGGACCAAAGTTAGAACAAAAAACAGCCGGACAAACTCCAAGCACTGCATCTCCGTGTTCTGATATCCAACTCCTTTCAGTGCTGTTGACTGCAACATGTGTCTTTCTGTTGGGTTGATTACACTCGCTGTTAGCAGCTTTCCTCATCACATATTCCTCAGCTCTGGGTTCTGCTTGGGGTCTTCAACACAACTTGAACCTCACTGCTTTTTGGTCCAATGACCTGTGTCCACATGCTCTTCTGGGATCCTCCAAATGGCTTGGGTTATTCCTCCAGCTGTGCCTTTTGTAGCACTCTAGGCTCTGGCTGACTCCTCTCCACTGCTGTTGCTGTTCTCTGTGGCCATCCCAGGGTACTGGCATCTCCAGCATGCTGGGGTCCTCGGCTGCATGACCACTTCAGCCCTGGGCCTTCCACTACCACTGAGGCTGCACCTTCACCAATGACTTTTCCTGGCCTCTCACAGTCTAAAGACTCAATTGCTCTCTATATCACCTTTATGCCTTCAAAACCAGTACCACATGCTGATTTTTACATATTACCAGGTTAGCTGCCAGAACGAGATATATCTTTGGAACACAGCTTCTTTGTGCTCTTGCAAAACCCTTCCCAGAAGATTTTGCCTCAGTGATGCTCATCTCTTTTTAGCAGTGCTATTTTCTTAGCTCCAGCTAATCAGCATCTGTTTGTTTCCCCAGTAACCCCTTCTATAGTCACATGGCTGAAGCTGCTAAGTTCTGTGGCTTGCTAGGGCTGCAACATGCCCTGATTTTTTTAGTATATTTTCACGAGCTTTCTGTTTTCAATGATTTCCTTCACTGCCAAAACTTCTAACTTAATATGACTGACCATGAACTCAGAGATCTTCATACCTTTGTCTTGAATGCTGAGATTGAAGGCATGTACCACCATGCGTAGACCTAAGCTTTTTAAAAATTACTTTTCACGAGATATTATAAGATATGACTTATAGTTCATTCCAGTTATAGTCACACTGAAAATCAAGAATAGCCGTGACAATTCATCCCTTATGAATGAGACACGTAATCATATCTTGTTATGTTTAAATGAAACAATAACCAGGTCATAATAATGTCTAACATGATATAACCATTCTGTGCTCAACTGCAAACACATAAACAATAAGCTTAGCTATCTGGGATCTTGCCCCAAGGCCATCACGTCCTTAATTCCATTATTATCTTTGAACACAGGATTTATCTCCATCCCACTTCCCAATGCCTCTTTAATGTTTGAACTACGTATTTTATATTTACCCTTTTTAAGCTTGCTACACTTGATCAAAACATTCTTCCTAAGAGTGAACTACAGGCCAATCTATTCTAGACTATTATTATTATTATTATTATTATTATTATTATTAATTCATTCACTTTATATTCTATATGTAGCCCCCTCCATCATCTCCTCCCTCTCTCTTCCTCCCCTATTCCTGTTCCCTAGTCCATTGACAGGAGAAGTCCTCCTCCCCTACTGTCTGACCCTAGCCTATCAGGTCCCATCAGGACTGACTGGATTCTCTTCCTCACTGAATGGCTGGCTCACTGCCACCAGGGAGAAGTGATCAAGGAGCAGGTACCTGAATTCATGTCAGAGACTCTCTCTTCTCTTACTAGTGAACCCACATGGAGACTGAGCTATCTATGGTCTACACCAGAGCAGGGAGTCTACGTCCTCTCTATGTATAGTCTTTGGTTGATACATGAGCCTCTGCAGTCTCCATGGACCCTGGTTTTTATTGTTGGGTTTGTTGGTCTCCTTGTGTGGCTTCTTGGCCCTCTGAATCTTTTTACATCCATCTTCTATAAGACTTCCTGCATTCTGTCCAAAAGTTGGCTATGAGCTGAAAGATGCTCACAATACAAGGACATTCACTCAACTACATTCATAGCAGCTTTATTTATTCTGTCTTTATAGACAGAATCTGGAAACAACCTAGATGTCCCTCAACCAAAGGATACAGAAATTGTGGTACATTTACATAATGGAATACTACTGAGCAATTAAAAACAAGGAAATCATGAAATTTGCAAGCAAATGGCTAGAACTAGAATAAATCATCCCGAGTGAGGTATCCCAGAAGCAGAGAGACATGCATGGTATATACTGTTTTATAAGTGGATATTAGCTGTATAATATAACCATACTAAAATATACAGACCTAAAAAAAAGCTAAATGGCAATGAGGACCCTAGGAAAAAATGCTCAATTCTCATTCAAAAGGGAAAACAGGATAGACACTGGTGGTGGAAGAGAACACAAGACTGGAGCAAATCACAGATATCCTCTAAAAGTTTCCAAACAGCAGGGGAAGGAAGCTGAGGCAGAGACTCACAGACAAAGATGCTAGACTTTTTTTTTTAATTCTTTATTAATTACACTTTATTCACTTTGTATCCCCTCTGTGGTTCCCTCCCTCTTCCTGTCCCAATCCCTCCCTTCCTCCCCCTCTGCATGCATGCCCCTCCCCAAGTCCACTGATAAGGGAGGTTTTCTTTTCCTTCCTTTTGACCCTAGTCAATTACGTCTTATCAGGAGTGGCTGCGTTGGCTTCTTCTGTGGCCTGGTAATGTTGCTTCCCCCTCAGGGGGAGGTAATTAAAGAGCAGGCCAATCAGTTCATGTCAGAGATAGTCCCTGTTCCTATTACGATGGAACCCACTTGGATACTGAACTGCCAAGGAAGGGCTACATCTGTGCAGGCGTCTTAGGTTATCTCCATGCATAGTCCTTGGTTGGAGTATCAGTCTCAGGAAAGACCCTTGTGCTCAGATTTTTTGGTTCTGTTGCTCTCCTTGCTAAAATGCTCAATTCCTCTCCAGAAAGGCAAAGAAGATGGACATCAGAAGAAGAAGAAAAGAGGAAACAAGTCAGGAGCCTGACACAGAGGACCTCTGAAAAGCTCTGCCCTGCAGACTATCAAATCATATGCTGAGATTTATGGGCAACCTTTGGGCAGAGTGCAGGGAATCTTAGGAAAGAAGTGGGAAACAGTAAGATCTGGAGAGGACAGGAACTCCACAAGGAGAGCAACAGAACCAAATATGCTAGACTTTTTTGAGACTTCCTTTGTCAATGTGATTAAACTGAATCTCTTCACCTTAGCTTCAGGCAGACTCTTCAGACAATGGTAAAAAGCAACCACAATTGTCACCAAACTATCACAAAACAATCTTTTGGCAACATATTAAAATTTGTCTCCTCTGAAACCTCTTGAGCCAAGCCCCACAGTTCAAATCACCCTCATTACAACTGCCTCTCATGCTTCTACTAGCGTGGCTCATTAAGTCCCACTCGAAGCATTCTACTGCTATCCTGATACAAAATTCTCAAATCCATACTCCTACGAATAAAAGCATGGTCAGGCCAAGCAGAACAATGCCTCATTCCCTGGAACAAGCTTCTGTGCTAGTTAGGGTTTTATTGCTGTGAAGATACACCAAGACCAAGGCAACTCCATCTGGCACATTTATTTTGAGTGATCTGTACAGGCTCTTTCTCTACTTTTTATCTTCCTTACACCTTCTTGACTATTTCATTATTTTTCTATTTCAAATTTGCATGTTTGCCATTCCCACTCAGATATGCCAGAACATTGTCTCTCTCATAAAAATAATATCAAACATGTAAATCAGAAATCTAATTGTTCCCCATGCCCACTGATTGAAATTTGTTTAGTCACATTATAAATGGTTTGCAAAGCAGATGCTGAGACACACAACCAAAATTTGGGCAGAATGCAGGGAATCTTATGAAAGAAGGTGGATATAGTAAGACCTGGAGAGGACAAGAGCTCTACAGGAGAGCAACAAAACCAACGAATCTGGGCACAGGGGTCTTTTCTGAGACCGATGCTCCAACCAAGGAGCATTCGTGCATATAACCTAGAACCTCTGCTCAGATGTAGCCCATGGCAGCTCAGCATCCAAGTAGGGTCCCTGGTAAGGGGAACAGAGAGTCTCTCTGACATAAACTCAGTGGCTTCTTCTTTGATCACCTCTCCCTGAGGGGGGAGCAGCCTTGCCCAGCCACAGAGGAAGACAATGCAACCAGTCTTGATGTGACCTGATAGGGTATGGTCAAATAGAAGGGGAGGAGGACCTCCCCTATCAGGGGACTATGGGAGGTGCATAATAGAAGGAGAAAAGGAAGAGAGGGTGGGATTGGGATTGGGAAGAGATGATGGAGGCGGCCTCAGATAGGATACAAATTGACAAAATTGTAATAAATAATAATAATAATAATAATAATAATAATAATAATAATAATAATAAATAAAATGTTTTGCTTGATCTGGGTGGTGGTGGCAGCACAGGCCTTTCACCCCTGCATTTGGGAGGTGGAGGCAGGCAGATCTCTATGAGTTACAGTCCAGCCTGGTCTACAAAGCAAGTCCAAGACACCCAGGACAACACAAAGAAACCCTATCTCAAAAAAAAAAAAAATGTTTTGCTTGAAACAGAATTACATAAATTTCCTTCCCCTTTCTCCTCCCAGTCACTAGATACTATCTCATACCCCAACTTCAAATTCATAGTCTCCTTTTCATTTTGACTGTTGAATATGTACATGTGTGGAAATATATTAAAGCAACAAGTTGATTCTACTTTTGTTGTTTATGTGAATATGGTTTTAATGCTAACCACTCTGCATTGGACAACCAATAGGAGGACTCATTCCTGGGAGAAGATAATTTTCCTACTTCTTCCAGTCATTAGTTGCTTTTAGCTCTTTATGTAAGGCTGAGAGCCCATATGATTTTCTCCCTTCTAACTTAACCCTTTGTTATTCAAGTCTTGTTTGTTCACAGCAGATCCTAGTATTCTCGGCATTGCAATCTTTCCCTCTTCTGTGGTGTTCCTTGAGTTTGTAGATGCTGCAGATGTTATGAGATGTATCAGTTAACTTCTTTCTTAAATATCAGATGAACCTAGTCCTGCATTACCTGATGCTGGAAATCTAACACTACCTCTTTCATGTTCTCTTCCTTTATTACTTTTTCTATCTCGTGCTTCTCTGTCTTCATCATCTGATTCTTACCAAGTGTTTCACCTTTTCATACTAGAATAATCTCTTCAACATTGGTATAATTGGTGTCTCTTTCTTCAGCCACTCCCCACAGCATAAAATCTCAAACTTCGATCTCATCATTGTCTTATATATTTTTTCTGATAAATCAAAAATTTAATGTAGGAAAACTCATAACTGTATTTTCTATTGTTATTCCCCTCTTAATCAGTCATGCTTTTTCTAGACAGATGATTCAGCCTCTAATAGTCCTCATATAATTGCCAACACAAGTGTCCACCTTCTCATGCCAAATGGGGCAAAGCCATAAGATTCACATTTTGCACACTCAATTGTCAGATAGCTCAGGCACCAATCTTATCATACAACAATGCCTATTTAGCTGCCATACTCAGACCCATCTTAATTTTGGAGAAACACAAAGAAGCCTGTCTTTACCAGATACAGTGATGACAGAGCTAAGAAAGTATTCCATGAAACAATGAGATTTGTGTGGTTACTTAAAAAACACAGGTAAAGGGTAATTTCTATGGATGTGGAAAACCAAAGGCGATCATCACTCAACAAAAATTTGAGTGAGAACTGAGGAAAGATACTTAACTAAAAAGTCTGCACTTCCTTAAATCTCCATTTTCAATAACAACAACAACCAAAAAAACATCTGGGAACATGACAGGTATAAATGTTGACTGGAATTTCAGATGAGTGTCTGATGATCGTCCCACTTTATTCTAGGACAGAATGTTCTAGTTTTATTAACAGTCTCACAAATATAGCTATGCCGTTACTTCCTTACTACAATTATTGAACAGGTTTCTGAAGGAAGGTCATCATAGAAACTATACCTGATAGTACTTTATGTTTAATTAACAAATTCTAGCAATATCTCTATTACAGTATTTTATTACAACAAGTATTTTATCTTAGTATCTTAGAAATATGTAAAACATTATAAACAATGAATAAGCCAAAAGTAATTATCAAAAAAATAATCTCCATCTTCTAATCAAGACTAACATCTCGCTTATGACTTTTTCACAGAAATGCATCTCAAGATGATCATGTATGTATATATGTTGTAATGTGACATTGTTTGAATTGTTTGAAACTAATTTACAATAGTTAAAGAAGCTTCGCCTTTTTCTATCCCCATATTTATTTTAGTTTAACATATCCTAGATTTCTGAATTCTAGTTTTATTGTTTCATCCATATATAACTATTAGTAATAATAAGTTACCAGAGAAGATTTCTAGCATAGTTTTAACAAAAATTATTAATTATAATTTATTCACTTTGTATTCCAGCTGTCATAGCATAGTTCTAAAGATGTAACTTTGGAATTTATTTTGTATTATCTTTCTATACATATTTTATAGTGATGAAAGTTGAACACTTCTCAATGGCAAAAAATTAATTATAGTGCTAAGAACTGATATTATCCCAAAAGTTTATGCACATGTTACAAATGAAATAATGAAATAGACTATTTTATGAATTTAATTCGAGTCACACAATTTTTGCATGATGAATGAGAGTCTGCAGATTTTAGTATGGCTATAGTATATTATATGGTTAATATCTGTTTATAAGTGATTGTATACCCTGCCTGTCTTTTTGTTTCTGGGTTACCTCATTCAGGATTTTTTTTTTTGAAGTTCTGTCCATTTGCCTGCAAATTTCATGTTTTCCTTAATAGCTGAGTAGTATTCTATTGTGTAAATGAGCCACAATTTCTGTATCCATTTCTCCATTTGAAATATATAATGAATAAATTGTGAAAAAAAATTAAAATTAAAAATGAAGAACTATGACAATAAATTGTAATTAGTTTACATGGGGGATTAGAGAATAAGAGGAAAGGAAAATCTTGCAATAATAGCATTAAAACAATATGTATATAATATATATTTATCTAGTTTTTGTATATATAAATTATTTAGGGCACCAAGAAAGCCTTGCCTACTAGAAGAAAAGTGAAATATCGTGTTATATTTCATTTAATCACTGTAGAGCAAAACTCTATATAAAGATCAACTGAAAATGTCAAATAGTCTCAGATATTAAAGAACAAATTATTAAATGATAAACACATCAATACATCATATGGAAAATAAAGCATTCTTAGAATGCAAGGAAAGTGAACCTACAACATACTAGAATCTATACGATAGAATGAAATGGCTTTGTGGAGGAAGTTTAGAGCTATAAATGCCTGCATCAAAATTCAGAGAATCTCAATACCCAGCTCAATGAGCTAATGAAATGAGCAGAACGTTCTTAACAGATGAGTCACAAGTGTCCAATAATCATCTGAGAACATACTCGCTATCCTTACTAATCCATGAAATGCAAATTAAAGTAACAGTGAGTTACTCCGGTTTAAATACTATCATTAAGACAACAAAGAGAAACAAATGCTGGCAAGACGATTGTAGGGGAAAGGGAACACGAATACTGCTAGTGGGAAAATAAACTTCCGCAGCCACTCTGGAAATCAATATTAACGTATACCAGACAACTGAGACTAGAAGTAGCATATGGCTCATCTACGTTACTCCTGAGCAAGTACCTGACAGATTCTCAGTCAACAAGAGACATTTGCACAACTATGTTTATTGCAACACTAACAATATGCAAGTAACAGAATCAGCCTAGGTGCCCATCAACAGAGGAATTGATAAACAAAATGTGGCATATATACAAATGGAGTTTTATTCAGCCATAAAGAATGGAATTATGCTCCTGGTTAGAAAATGAATGTGACTGGAGTTTATATTAAGCAAAATAAACTAGACTCAGAAAGACAGCACATATTTTCTCTCATTTGTGGGTCCTAAATTGCAAATAGATACACAATTCCATAAATACATGTGATGTGAAAGCAGATTTGTGGCTGAAGAAAGATGTGGAAACGCAAAGGGAATAATGATGGGGAAAGAGGCAAATAATAGGGTGATTATGGTCAAAGTACATAGTTAACTGAAATGACCTACGTTAATTAATTTCCATCACTGTGTGCGATGAACACACTATGAAAGTTATTTGCAAATACTATCAAGGTTGCTTATTTGTTATTTTATTACATTTACAGATTTATAGTTTTGCACATGTTTCTGTGTGTTTCTCTCTTTACATTATGTATGTGTCTGGTATTGAACTCAGGCCATCAGACTTGGCAGGAAGTGCATTTGTCTGCTGAGACAAATCAGTGATTTAAGGTGTTGACCTTGAAAACATATTATCCCTGAGGGGTGAAAATATTGACATCAGGAGGCAAGCATAAAAATGTTTCAGGAATCTGTGTTAGGAATTGTGCTTTCTAAAATGAAACAATAAATCAAATTAGTGATTAGATTGTGTCTATTTTGGAGGAAGAAACAATTAAGGATAATTTTTGACTTCAATAAGAAAAAAAAAAAAAAAGATGTTGTTTTGCCCTGAGAATATGTGAGAACATATGGCAGAGATAAATATGAGAAAGGATAAGATAAATTTTATAAATTCTGAGTTTTAGGCACATAAGTGAGGTGTTTATTTCTTTTTTAAATTTATTTATTGTTTTATTAATTGGAGTTTATTCACTTTGTATCCCAGCTGTAGCCCCTTCCTTTATAATCCCACCATTCCTTCCTCTTACCTATACCCTTCCCCAGACCACTGATAGGGAGGTCCTCCTCCCCTTCCATTTCATCCTAGTCAATCAGTTCTCATCAGGAATGGCTGCATTATCTTCCTTTGTGGCCTGTTAAGGCTGCTCCCCCTCTCAGGGGGAGGTGATCAAATAGTCAGCCGCTGAGTTCATGTCAGAGGCAGGCCTTTTTCCCCTTCCTAAGGTACCCACTTGGACACTGAGCTGCTATGTGCTACATCTGTGCAGGGGTTCTAGGTTATCTCCATGCACAGTCCTTGGTTGCAATATCAGTCTCAGAAAAGACCTCTGTGCCCAGACTTTTTGGTTCTGTTGCTCTCCTTGTGGAGTTCCTGGGCCCCTCCAGGTTTTTCTGTTTCCTCCTTCTTTCATAAGATTCCCTGCACTCCCCGCAAAGTTTAGCATTGTGTCTCAGAGTCTGCTTTGATACCTTGATGGGTAGAGCCTTTCAGAGGCCCTCTGTGGTAGGCTCCTGTCCTCTTCCCTGTTTTCTCCCTCTTCTGATGTCCATCCCTTTTGCCTTTCTGAATGAGGATTGAACATATTACCCAGGGTTGTCCTTTTTGTTTAGATTCTTTAGGTTTCCAAATTTTAATATTATTATCCTATGTTATATGTCCTTATTTCTTATATATTAGTGTATACTGGGCATGAGCAGCATTTTTAACATAAAATATGTGCTTGTAAGTTGGAAGAGTATAGAAAATATGAAAAATTTTCAGATTATTACAGTAGAATCTAAAGAATATCAACATGGAAGTGAATAAAGAGGTCAATGTAAAGAGGAGTGAGGGAATATGGGGTATAGGAGGGGAAAAACAGGAATTTCCAGTGTCTGAAAAAGAGAATTGTATTACTATTGATGTCATGTTAATATTTGTGATAGTTTTCATGGCCAAGACAAGGAAACATGATGCAGAATTCTATTATTGGCATCTACAAAGAAAAAGTCATTAATGGGTCAAAATACTGCTAAATATCGTAATGTTCTTGGAAAATGCAATAAAAAACAATGCAGTCAAAATATCAACATTACTGAAAGCCAAAATTCTCAACACGGAAATAACATTAAAGTGATCTGAGACAACTATGTAGTATCGGAAAGCAAAGGAATGACATGGCTTTTAAAAAATAGAGGAAGGATTAAGAAATGTTTTTATTAAAGAATAATGAACCATTGGAGAAATTAAATTTAAATAGGTAAGCATTTGGCACAGGGGATTGTTAGAAAAAACAAACAAACAAACAAACAAACAAACAAACAAAAAAACAAAAAAATAACCAACATTCCCCTCCCCCAAAGAAGGCTTTCCCAGAGCATTCCTTATAAAATAGTAAAGGATAAGAAAATAATAGAAGGAAAATATAGTAGCAGGAAGAAAATTAGATCAAAGCAATGCTTGTAACATTTAAGAAACGGAAACATCTAAGAGATTAAGGATAACTGAAATCGGCCGCAAGGTAGGAAATATGAAGTACCATAGAATTAGATGATAAATAATCAGTAAATATGACCATGAAAGAGAGGAGACTCAATCTAAAGGGTCACTGAGAAATCATTTCTACTAAGGAAAGAATGCTGGTAATGTCAGCCATAACAGACCATTGCTAAGCTAATTGAGGTGCGTTTTTGCATATAAAAGAATTTTAATAATAAACTGTCAACTGAAGAGAGGAACTTGGGTGATGAAAAGCAGATTTTATTAGGAGAGAAGGATTTTTCAGTATTCTTCCTCCACAAAGAGAAAAGTCTCTGACCAGAGAATCACATTTTTTTTTCTTCAGAGTATATTGATAAAGTTGCCAAAGGATAAGTAATATTCTCAGAGCACATGTTGTCACACTCTTTTATATTGTGGCCTTTAACATCTGTGCATAATATCTGCTATATTTTTATATTCCTTTCCTTTCCCTTCTAAAACTCTCCATTTATTCCTTATTTTATCTGATTGCTTATCTTTTTATCCAGCTCTAGTGAATATACTACTCAAAGGGAAATATGAGAAAATGAAGTGAACTACTTGCAGGAATATAAGTTTAATAAATCATAGTTTATTGCTGAATTTCTGGAGGCAGTTGAATGCTCACCATCCTCATAGATTTTCATTAATGCTTTCATTAAATTTCAGTAGAAGGTTATCATTCCCATTCATAGACAATCCTAATTTTAAATGAGCCTAAAATTTAAAGCCTAGAATAGACTGTAACATAGACTCTTTTTATCTGAAAACTTTTCAAATTGTATTTAAATAATAAGCAGATATTTCATTTATGGAGTACACAGGTCTCTGTTGTTATCACATACACACTGTTTGTGGTACCCTAACAGGCACTATATTTGGGCTGTTTTACAACATAATGTAAACTCTCTCCTGCAATACATGATAAAGGAAATTGAAAAAAAAAACCTATGTTCCTTGTTAAGCTTCTGGCATCCCTATGTCTCATGATTTATTAACTGACTAAATAATCACTTATCATTATTATTTGTTTTGTGCACAACCACTCACCCAGACACAGCACTGTATCTCACTTTCTCTGCGCTGTCTCTGTGTCCATGCATTTGCCCTCAGTTTCTTTTCTGAATTCTTTTGGAAGATAATGATAGCATTTCAGATGCTGTACCACTAACCACAACACATGCCGCAGAATACAAATGTGTATAAGGTGGTGGTTTCATTATCTTAGGGTCAGTAGAATTTCAAGAGCTTTGAAATTACCTCTATCAGTGATGAAGTGTCAGCTTAGTTTTAATAAATCTTTAGGAACAGCCACAAGTTACTTCTAGGACATCTCCCTATTTCCAGAAATACATCATTCATCTGCCAAATCTACTATCAGTGTCTCGCTAAAGATTTCTCTCTATTAAATGCAAGGCTGCATTCCTGCTGTATGCAATTCCTTTTTGATAACTTAAAATATGATTTACCCAAAGTACATTTAGAAGCAGTACACATTTATGTTCCTTATACTAAAGGAGACAAAGGGATTGTGGAATAAGCAAAAACAGAATCAAGAACATACAAACGTGTCTCTCTTAACAACACATAAGAGACCCCAGAATTTCAGCACCTGCTCAATTTCTGTTATGAAATGTGGGCACAATTAAAACACATGCATTTGGCAAGGTGACCTGTTCAGGATATATTAGAGTTGACATGTAGTGATTTCAGCCAACTAATAAGTATAATGTAAAATTTCTCATAATGTGCAGCCAAATTTATATGGTTCCCTTTTAATTTCCAATAAACTTGACCATATGTTCCTTTGCAGAAATGCTAAATTACAGAGACTTACTTTTCCTTTTAGTAGACTGCTATTACTACTTAAAGTCGATGAAACTTCTTTTTGTATGATGAACTATGGGACAATTCTTAAAAGATAATTGGTATTTAAAAGGCAAAACAACTTCTTCATGTATTAGAAAATAAATAGCTTTTGAAAGAGTCATAAACTTCCCAGGATACACAACTCATTCCATAAATACCTACCGAATGATCTCTCTCAATAGCAGTTTCTATAAAGTTTTTTCCTAATATTCTTATTCCAAAACAATATGTTTATCATGGATGCCTACCTATTGTTCTTGCTTATTTGGGGGTTTGTTTCGATTTGCTCTTGTTCTAGATTCAGTGAAGGAAATTTGTTTAAACTTGGGAATCTTTTCATAGTTCTGGGAAGCATCAGGCTTTGTTACTCCAGATCACACCATCATATAACTTTGGTAACACAAACTCTGATAGGAAATCTGGGTTTCTTTCTTTTTTCAAAAATTATTTTTATTATTACTAGTATTATTTTTTTAATTTCAATTTAATCACTTTGTATCCTGCTGTACTCCCCTCCCTCATCTCCTCCAGTTCTCACCCTTACATTCTCTTCCCCCATTATTCCCCTCCCCTAGCCCAATGACAGGGGAGGTGCTCTCCCCTGCTCTATGAGCAGAGCCTATCAGGTCTAATCAAGACACTCTGAACCCTCTTTTTCTGTGTCCTATTAAGGCCACCTCACTAGGGGGAGGTGATCAAAGAGCAGGCAATGGAGTTCATGCCAGAGACTGCCCCTGCTAGCATTACTAGGGAATCCCCACAGAGACTGAGCTGCCTATGGGCATCATCTAAGCAGGGGATCTAGGTCTTCTCCATACATTGTCCTTGGTGATTCATCAGTCTCTACAGGCCCCACTTGGGCCCACAATTTTTTGCTCTATTGGCCTTCTTGTGGAGCTCCTGTCCCTTCTAGGTCTTTTTATCTTCCACTACTTCCATAGATTACCTGCACTCTACACAAAGTTTGGCTGAGTCTCACCATCTGCTGCAATAAACTGTTAAGTAGAGTCTTTTAGATGACCTCTGTGGTAGGCTGCTCTCCTGTTCCCTGCCTTCTATGGCTTCTGATGTTTATCCTGTTTGCACTACTGAATGAGGATTAAGCATCTTCCTTAGGGTCCTCCTTGTTGATAAGCTTCTTCAGTGCTATAGATTTTAGCATGGAGTATGGATTTAGGAGCATAGATTATAGTGTGTTTATCTTATATTATATGGCTAATATCCTCTTATAAGTGAGTATATACAACATGTGTCTTTCTGCTTCTGGGTTACCTCACTCAGGATGATCTTTTCTAGTTCCATCCATTTGCCTATGACTCTCATAATGTTCTTGTTTTCAATTGCTGAGTAATATTTCATTGTGTAAATGTGCCATAATATCTGTATCCATTCTGCAGTTGAGGTTGTTTCCAAATTGGACTATTACGTACATAGCACCTATGAACATGGCTGAGCAAATGTCCTAGTTGTATGATTTAGCATCTTTTGGATATATACCCAGGAGTAGTACAGTTGGATCTTAAGGTAGCACTGATTTCCGAAATGGTTGTACAAGGTTACATTCCTAACAGCAATGGAGAAGGGTTCCCCTTTCTACATATCCTCTCCAGCATGCATCCTTCCTTGAGATTTTGATCTTAGCCATTTTGATGGTTGTGAGGTAGGATCTCAGAATCATTTTGATTTGTATTTTTCAGATGACTAAGGCCATTAAGCATTTCTTTAAGTGTTTTTCTGAGATTTGCTACCTCTCTGTTGAGAATTCTCTGTTTAGCTCTATACACCCCTCCTTTTTTTTAATTTGGATTACTTGCTTTATTGGTGTTTAACTTCTTTTTAAATTTATTTATTACAATTTATTCACTCTGTATCCCAGCTGTAGACCCTCTCTTGTCTCCTCCCATTCCCATTCACTGTCCCTCTTCTAGTCCACTGATAGAAGAAGACATCCTCCCTTTCTATATGGCTGTAGCCTATCAGGTCTCATCAAGGCCTGCATCATCTTCCTCTGTAGCCAGACCAGACTGCACCTATGAGGGGGAGGTGATATAAAAGATAGCCACTGTTTACATGTCAGAGACAGCCCCTACCCCCTTTACTAGGGAACTATATGGAAACTGAGCAGCCTATGGTCTTCCTCTGAGCATAGGGTCTAGATTCTCTCCAGTCGTGGTCCTTATTTGGAGCATAGGTCTCTGCAGGCCTTGCTGGGAACAGGGTTTGGGACTCTGTTGTTCTCCTTGGGAAGTGCCTGTCCCCTTGAGGTCTTTCTAGCTCCCTCTTCTTCTGTAAGGTTTCCTTCACTCTGCCCAAAGTTCTGCAATGAGTCTGTGTCTCCTTTGATACACTGAAGAGTAGAGTCTTTCAGCAGTCCTCTGTGTAAAGCTCCTGCCATGTTCCTTCTCTTCTCCTACTTCCAAATCCTATTTGCCCTTCTGAGTGAGGTTTCAGCCTCTTCCGTAGAGTCCTACTTGCTGTTTAGCTTCTTTAGCGCTAAAATTTTTAGTATGTTTATCCTATATTATATGGCTAATATCCACTTATAAGTGAGTGTATACAACATGTGTCTTTCTTCTTCTGGGTTACCTCATTCAGGATGATCTTTTCTAGTTCCCACCATTTGCCTAAGATTTCACCTCACACCCATTAGAATGGCTAAGTTAAAAAACTCAATGAATAACACACACTGGAGAAGTTGTGGAGAAAGGGGAACCTTCCTCCTTGGCTGGAAATGTGACTTTGTCCAGCCACTTGGAAATAAATCTGGTACTTTCTCAGAAAATTAGGAATAGTTCTAAAGATCCAGCTATACCACTCATGGGTATATATCTGAAAGATGCTCAACCATACAACAAGGACATTTGCTCAACTATTTTATAGCAGCTTTAATCATAATAGCCAGACTCTGGAAACAACTTAGATGTCCCTCAACTGAAGAATGGATACAGAATTTGTGATACATTTACACAATGGAATACTGCTTAGCAATTAAAAACAAGGAAATCATGAAATTTGTGGGAGTTTAACCGCTGTGTTCTTCATATATTTTGTATATTAGCCCTTTTTCCGATGTAGGGTTGGTGAAAATCTCAAAATAAATAAATAAATAAATAGATGAATAAATAAATAAATAAATAAATCTGAAGCCCTCCTGTATACAAAAGACAAATGGACTGACTGAGAAAGAAATTAGGGAAACCACATCCTTCACAATAGTCACAAATAACATAAAGAACCTCGGTATGACTAACCAAAGAAGTGAAAGACCTGTATGAAGAAAACTTCAAGTCTCTGAAGAAACAAATTGAAGAAGACATTAGAAGATGGAAAGGTCTTCTGCGCTCACAGATCAGTAGGATTAACAGTGAAAATGGCCAACCTGCCAAGAGCAATCTACAGATTCAATGCAATTCCCATCAAAATACCAACTCAATTCTTTACAGATCTTGAGAAAAACAATCCTCAGTTTCATATGGAAAAATCAAACAAACAAAAAAAATGGAATAACTAAAACAATTGTGTACAATAAAA
Source organism: Rhombomys opimus (assembly GCA_010120015.1). NCBI lineage: Eukaryota > Metazoa > Chordata > Mammalia > Rodentia > Muridae > Rhombomys > Rhombomys opimus. Next base: position 761,547 of record REGO01000620.1, read on the forward strand.
GATTATCTGGAGGTATCTCCATCGCTGATCTCAAACTGTACTATAGAGCAACAGTAATAAAGACTGAATAGTACTGGCACAGAAACAGAATGGTGGATCAATGGAATCAAATAGAAGACCCAGAAATAAACCCACACATCTATGGAAACTTGATTTTTGACAAAGAAGCCAAAACCAAACAATGGGGAAAAAAAAGGCAGCATCTTCAACAAATGGTGCTGGTCTAACTGTATATTTACATCTAGAAAACTGCAAACAGATCCATACTTATCATTCTGCATAAAACCAAAGTTCAAGTGGATCAAAGACCTCAATATAAAACCAGACACACTAAACCTGTTATAAGAAAATGTGGGGAAGAGCCTTGAACTCATTGGCACAGGAGACAGCTTCCTGAACAAAATACCAACAGCACAGGCCCTAAGATCAACAATCAACAAGTGGGACCTCTTGATACGGAAAAACAAGTGTAAACCAATGCAATTCTTTACAGATCTGGAAATATATAATATCATATATATATATGTATATATATATATATATATATATATATATATATATGAGCTACTAATTTGCAATGTCAGATTCTAAATTACAATGTGTGAATACACATGTGCATGCGCACACACATACACACAGACATACACATACACAAAGGAGAAAAAATGCACAGAAGTATAAGAGTAAGGAATTTTACTTATGAAGAGAAAAACATAGGAATAAAAAAAAATTTACACTGCCAACAAAAACGGATAGTATTTGCAAGTTTGATGTAATTTATTGTCTCTTATGACACTTTAATATTTTTTTTGTTTTTTGTCTTCATTATGTCTCTTTGAATTTTATGTGTGTGTGTGTGTTGTTATTTCTCTGTGTGGTATAGAAATGAGTGTCAAGATAAGTGAAGAGGAACATAGTAGTTTGAGTAGACCTGTGTATGTGCACATGGGGAGCAGAGGTTTCCTCCTTAAGCTCTCTATCTTATCTTTGTAGATGTTATCTGCCAATCAGTTTGGAGAACACCATCTTTCCTAGATAAGCAGACACTTGGATCTTTTTGTCCCTGACTCTCTCTGCACAGTATGAGAATTGCAGACTCAGAACTTCTCCATGGGTGCTTGGCATGTGGATTATGCCCTCAAGCTTTCACAACAGGCAATCTACAATCTACATATGGAACAATCTCCTCAACTCTGTAACATTTCTATTGCCCCTTCTTTGTTAGAAAAGTAAGGTTTCATTTTCCCATACCTTTGGTTTCCTACTTTTTTTTCCTTTTCATTTTTTTTATTAAAAATTATTCACTTTGTATCTCTGTTGTAGCCCCCTCCCTCATCTCCTCCCAGTCTTACCCACCATCCCTCTTCTCCCCCTATGCCTCTCCCTCAATCCAATGATAGGGGAGGTCCTCCTCCCCTTGCATCTGATCCTAGTCTATCAGGTCTCATCACGACTGCCTGCTTTGATTTTCTCTGTGGCCTGGTCAGGCTGCTCCCCTGGTCACAGGGAGGTGATCAAAGAGCCAGGTACTGAGTTCATGTCAGAGATGAAAATTCTGACATCCTTGCTTGTATTTTCTGTGAAATTTCCTAACATTTTGATTCAAAAGTTAAATGTATGTTTTCTAGTGCTGTCTAGGTTGAAGATTATGTCTGGCTTTCTCTCAGATCATTTAATGTTTATTATCATAATTCTTACTACATAGCCTTTAAAATGTTTTGATATTCTTTTGTTTTCACTTTATTTAAAAAATATATAAGGAGCAGCCTTGCTAGGCCACAGAGGAGGACTTTGCAGAAAGTCCTGAAGACACCTGATAAGCCAATATCAGATGGAAGGGGAGAGGAGATTCTCCCTTATCAGTGGACTTGGAAAGAGGCAGGGATGAGATGAGGGAGGGAGGGAGTGGGATACAGCAGGGATACAAAGTTAACAAACTGTAACTAATATTTAAAAAATAAAAATTAAAAAAATATATATGGCATGAAATGGATTGCAATGGCACAATAGTAGCATGAATGTTATAAATATAGCAAACCACTATCTGAATACAATACCTCTTTTATGAATTGGAGCTCATACCTGACACTGTTAAAGAGACAAAGAACTTGTGTATATGCAGTTCAACCGCCCTTGAGGAAAGCCTAATGTAAAGTATACTTCTGCTTGGTGCACGCAGAGTTAAAATACTCTTTCCTCGCTGCTATACTTACTGCTTTACTTCTATCAGTGCACCTCTCAACCCTCTTCAGAGAACCATTTTCTTGAAGTACCTGACAATTACCACAGAGATCCACAACTGCTCAATGTGCAAACCACAAAAAGCTATGAAATATTCAACCCCAATTTCCATATCATAGTCGATATCTTCAAGGAAAATTGGCCAAAAAGATTTATAGCCAAAGTTGCTGGATAACATAAAAAAAAAAAAAAAACCCTGATATACATAGAAACTCAAAGCACTTTGGACACCGTGCACAGTGCTTGCTTAAGGTCTAGCCAGGCAGAATTCCAGCATGAAGAGAGGAGATGGGCACAATTTTAACCACTAGCTGAGAAGGTATTGGATTTTATTGCTTCTATGAGAAGGAGAGTCAGTGTTTTGTTGTTGTTTTTACCTTTTCATTGAACTATTTATTTAATCACTTTACAGCCTGACCCAGCACCTCCTCCTCTTCTCCCAGTTCCACCCTCACACCCTCTCTCAATGTCCCCTCTCCTGAAGAGAAGGAGAGACCCACACATGGGTAACATCCTATCTGGCCTATCAAGTCACAGCAAGACTAAGCACATCCTCTCCCACTGAGACCAGACAAGGCAGCTCAGCTACAGCAAAGAGATCCAAAGGCAGGCAACAGAGTCAGAAACAGCCTTAGCTACAGTTTTTAGGGGAACCATATGAAGAACAAGCTGCATATCTGCTACATATGTGTAGCGGGTCTACATGCATATCCAGCCCATGCATGCTCTTTGGTTGGTTGTTCAGTCTCTGTGAGCCCCTATGCGTCCTGTCTAACTTACTCTGTAGTTTACTCTGCTATTTCCATGACTCCTCTGTATTGATCCCTCAATCATTTCCCTCAATCTTTCAAAACACTCGTCAAATTCTACCTTTTGTTTGACTGTGGGTGTCTGCATCTGTTTCAATCAGCTGTTGGATGAAGCTTCTCAGAAGATGGTTATGCTAGGATCATTTCTACACAATTTTTAAGTAACCTTTATTCTATGGATGCAGGGGTGGTTCATTGTGCAAAATATCCAACAACGCAATCCACCATATTAAAAAAATGAAAGAAAAAAAAACAAAACAGATGATCATTTCATTGGTGAAAATATTTGACAATATGCAACACCCCTTACTGTTGAATGTCTTGGAGAGATCATGTACACAAGGCAGATACCTAAATACAAAAAAAGCAATACACAGGCAAGCCAATAGCCAACATCAAATTAAATGGAAAGTTGAAGCTATTCCACTTAAATCAGGGACAGCACAGGGCTTCCTACTCTCTCCCTCTCTCCATCTGTTTAACATAGTACTTGAAGTTCTAGCTAGAGCAATAAGACTACTAAAGGATATCAAGGAATACAAATTGGAAAAGAAGTCAAAGTATTGCTATTCACACAGATGATATGGGAGTGTACATAAGTGACCCCCAAAGTTCTACCATAGAACACTTACAGCTGATAAATACCTTCAGCAAAGTGGTTGGATAAAAAATTAACTAAAAATAAATAAGTAGCCCTCCTTTATACTTGATAAAAAATACTTGATAAAAAAATCAGAAGTCCTCCTTATCAATTTATAAAATGGCTAAGAAAGAAATTATTGAAACAAAACATTTCACAATAGCCAAAAATAATATAAATTATCTAAGTGAAATTCTAACCAAGTGAAAGACCAGTATGACAAGACTTCAACTTTCTGAGGAAAGAAATAGAAGAAAATATCAGAAGATGGAAAGATCTCCCATGAACATGGATTGGTAAAATTAACATAGAAAAATGACTGTCTTTCCGAAAGCAATCAGTTCATTTTTTTCAGTGGTCTGAACGTGGTAGTTTGCCCTCACCCCATTGCTGGCCTCACCACCAAGAGTATTTCAGGAACAAATACTCAGGCCACAGAGGAGGACAATGCATCCAGTCCTGATGACACCTGATAAGCTAGGGTCAGATGGAAGGGAAGGAAGTCTACCCCTGTTAGTGGACTTGGAGAGGGACATGGGAGGAGATGAGGGAGGGAGGGTGGGATTAGGAGGAAATGCATGAGGGGACTACAGCTGGGATACAAAGTGAATAAACTGTAATTAACATAAAAATAAATTTTAATAAAAAATTAGACTTGATGGGTTTAAAACAAAGTAGAAAACTTGAAATTGAGTGTGTAGAGAGATGAGAGTAGAAAGGGTCTGGAAGGGACTGTGGTGGGGTAGGTATAAATATGAGGAAAATACATTGTATGAAATTCTCAAAGGAGCATTCGTGGAGATAACTAAGAATCCCTGCATAGATATAGCCTATGGCATCTCAGTATCCAAGTGGGTTCCCTAGTAAGGGGAAAAGGGACTGTCTCTGAACTCAGTGGCTGGCTCTTTGATCACCTGTCCCTGTGGGCAGGGGAGCAGCCTTGTCAGGCCTCAGAGGAAGACAATGCAGCCAGTCCTGATGAGACCTGATAAGCTAGGGTCAGATGGAAGGGGAGGAGGACCTCCCCTCTCAGTGGACTTAGGGAGGGGCATGGGAGGAGATGAGGGAAGGAGGGTGGTGTTGGGAAGGAATTAGAGAGTGGGCTACAACTGGGATACTATGTGAATAAACTGTAATTAATATAAAAAATAAAAATTAAAAATAAATAGTAGAGCACTGGAAAGATGGTATTCCAGGTAAATCATATACTTCTCTTCCAAAGGAATCATTTTGTTGTTTTGTTTCCAGAAGGAGAATCCCAACAGTATTCTTGCAGGCACTTTTAATTCAGGTCCATGGGATCTGGTGCCTTTTTCTGGTCTCTGTGATCACCTTCATGTGTGCATACATATTTTGACATGTAATTAAAACTAAAATAAAATCTTAAAAACAAAGAATATGAAAAATACATTCCATACCAATTTCCACAGTGACTGCAGTATGTGTTCTGATTTTTTTTTCCCATTCTTTGTTTTAGTTTGTACTTTCCTCAGAAACATTGCCTGAGGACACATTTAATTATTCATTTTTGTTTCTTTCCCTTGTGTTTAAACTTTTAATCCTTATGATTTGTTTTGCCACATTCTCTTTTAAACAATTCTTTCTGCATAAACCAATGCTTTTATTTATGTCTATTACTTGATTAAATACTAAACAAGCATGCTTTAGGAGCTGGAATGTGTCTGAGTGGAAAAAGGTGCTTGCTTAGGAAGCCTGCTGACTTCATTTGAAACTCCAGATCCCCAATCAAGGTGAAAGATGAGAAGAGAAACCTCAAGGTTGTTGTCTGACATTCACAAAGGCACCATTGCAGTCTAGCACTCCACACAGGGTAAAAATACGGAAAAACATAAACGTATAAATATATTTTAAATGACACGGCAAATTTACTCTTTTGTTACTTACTCATTAGTATAAATGCACCAATTTTAAAATTTACTTATGACATCTTTTAATCTGTTTTTCTCCTTTTTTTTTTTACATTTTTTCCCACTATGTTGCTTTATGAATTATTTTCTTGCTATTATTCAACTTGTGAATTCCTACTTGTGATCTGGATTGAGACTCATATTACACTGTAATGTTGTAATTGCTGAAACCTAACTTCTCAAACTTTAAAGATTTGTGTTAGCACAACACATCTTTCTGTGATATGTAGTAGCATTTGTTGTTGTTTCTACTATCTAACTGATTTTCTATTCTTTGATATTTAAATTTTCTCCTTTTGGGGGCACAGAGATTCATCTTTAACTTAAACTTGAGAAACAAATCAAATCTATCTAAGTAAAATATTCCATTAGAATTTATATTAATCCAGGAAAGGTAAAATACAACACTTAGCTATGGATTAGAAATAAAAATATGATGGAGAATTTTCTACAAGCTTAATTTTCTATATGTGCGACAAATGGGTTGAATATGGTAATGAAAAAACAGACAAACTCCTACTAAGAATTTTAAAACATAGCCACATATATGTAAAAATGTATGTGGCAAATCTACATTTTCAAGTTATGAAAATAATGAGTAATTTAATTAATACACTAATACTGGATTATCTCTTGTAAACAAATATTTACACTTCATAATATCATGTCATGACTTAACATATTCCTATATATTATCTTGTGGTTGACTTGGACAATGGGATATCCAGTTTTAAAAGAAAGTATTTATCAGATATGAGACAGCTTGGAGGAATACTATGGAAATATCTGCATAAGAAAAGCAGGAAATGTGAAAAGGCCAACACTGCCTGTTTATAATTTCACAGCACTCTGGAAAATACAAAACTGATGAGAGAATAAGATGTTTTGTAGATTGCAGAATTTGGGAGAGGAAATTGCTGTAGGCAATATATGGAATATATTTAGTGCTGTGAAATAATTTTGGTATGATATTGTAAGAATGAATATAGACCTTTATATATTGATAGGAACCCATTGGTTATTCAGCAAGAGTGAACCCTTATGTCAACTATTTTACCTGGGAGAAAATGATATATCAATATCATTTCATCTGTTTAAACACATGTGCTAATTTTGTGGGGATGTTAATAAGGAAAGAGCCTACTTATGTGTGGACACAAGAGGTAAACAAAACCTGTAATTTTCAGTTAGCTTTTTCTCTGAGCTTAATCACTTCACAAGGGGAGTTCATGTCTGCTATTGTAAGCTCAGTCAGAAGCCCATGTCTGAAGCTGTCTGAGGCCTTAGGTGTGGAATTATTTTTGTCATGTACCTAAATTGACTTGCCTTAAACTGCCTTAAAGGCTATTCTCAGCCTAAAAAGAAAAGTTTTTTCTTAACATTTTGTATCAATTATAGTTTCTATTGCTGCAATGAAATACCATGACCAAAAGAAAGGTGGAGAGGAAACGGATTATTTGATTTACACTTACATCTTTATTTCATCATTGAAAGAAGCCAGGATAGGAAGTCAAACAGGGCAGAACCCTGAAGGTAGAGGCTGATGCAGAAGACACAGAAAGATGCTGATTAGTGGCTTGCTCTACCAAGTTTTTGTTTGTTTGTTTGTTTGTTTGTTTTTGGTTGAACCCAGGAAAACCAGTGACAGTAGCACTCACAATGGGATGTGCCCTCTCCTCTTAGTCACTAACTAAGAAAATAATGCCTTACAGCTGGACCTCATGGGGGCATTCTCTTAACTGAGGATCCCTACTTTCAAATGACTGTAGCTTGGGTTAAGTTGACATAAAATTACCCAGGGAACATTTGTTCAAGTGTGCTTCTCTGTTGTTGGAATAAAATGCTGACAGAAACCAGCTTGTTGTAGTAAAACCTTTATTTGCATTATAACATCCCTATCACAGTCCTTCATAGAAGAAACAAAGGTCAGGAGCAAAAGTAGGATCCTGGAGGAAGAAATTCAAACAGAGAACATAAAGAAATGTTGTGTTTTCACATCAATCATTAATAGAGAAAATGTTCCAGGGATTTTCCTACAGACCTCCCCCCCCCCCCACCAAATGGAGCTATTGTCTCCCTTGATATTTTCTCTTCACAAATGCCCTTAGCATGTAGTGGATTCAGACTGACGGATCCTCTAAGTTGGGTAAGTAGTGCTTGAGTGTTTGATCATAAACAGAACATTTTTTTACTGCCCATTCGAAAAGCTCGAGAACATTATCTATCTATCTATCTATCTATCTATCTATCTATCTATCTATCTATCTATCTATAAAGAATGCAGAACCAGAAGATAATTCCTAGAATTATAAAATTTTATCTTCTCCATCCCTTATAGTCACTGAAATTTTGATCCTACATAGGCTAAAGCGACCTCCTTTTGGCTAACTCAAAGTTGGCTGTATCATTCATTAATCAATGATTGACTGGGCTGGCTATCTCAGAGATTCCTTCCTTGCTAAACAATTACCTCCTTAAGGAATATAGGTAAGCTGTAGTTATTGTCATCAATTGAGTATACACAGGTGAACCGGATAAGCTCCAAAGACACTCTACATTCTGGTCATACACACACTTTGTTTCAAAACAAAATAAATATATATGAAAGTGAAAATGGGACATGTAGGGAACAGAAAATTTACGGGGCAGGAGGGAGATTGGAATAAGTGAGAATTGTATTATAATCTCGAACAAAGTTTTAAAAAGAGTAAAAGGTTGCAAAATTTCCAATGAACACTTTTAATGCAACATTACATAATCCTATAAAATATTTAAAGACAAAAATAAATGGCTCATCAAATTGAAAGAAAAACTAATATTCTTTCCAAAATCTGTGAAACATTTTGAACATAGGAGTGCACTTGGGGAAAATGGTGTGTTGATACTCTTTCCAGATACAAAGTAACTTTTTTACACCACCTGCCACTAATAGTTCACATCTGTCTCTTTTCTGAAGGACTCTGATTTTCTGTGGAAAAGTGCTAGTTTGCCAGTAAGTTCTTGGATGTATGCCTCTTCCCGAGCACAGGGGTCTGTACTCAGTTACTGACAGTGAGGAACGACTCTTTTCTCGCCACCAGGACAAGCTCTGTAGCACGTCTCTATATGGCAATAATTAGTTACCTCAAGTAATCTCGTAAGCTTGGACTTCTTACCTACTCTGCTTTCTTTCCATCCATGAAGGTCTCAGCCTCTTTGATCAACAATTCACACTGGACAACAATTCTCAGAAGCTCTATGCAGTAACTAGAGGGAAGATAACATTTTAAATGTTGAAATGGAAAGTAACTACTCATTAGTGACTTGAAACAATGAAGGCCTAAAGGGGAAGGTGCTTATTATATTGAATAGAAAAAAATCATTAATATAATAAAATGCAAACCAAGTGAAGAAGAATACATATTGAGAAACAATATTTGCAACATATTTAACACTTATATTATTAATACATACATCTTGAAAAGTCAGGAGAAATAGAAATCCCCAAAAGTTTTGCTGTATTAATAAGCACAAGATCTATACGGTGGAACTGGAAAAGTAGTTAATGAATAATGGGAAATAACTCAAGAAAAGGAAGAGTTCCTTATTAAAGGTTAGGAATTTAACCAGGCATAGAAATGCCCTCTTGTTACAGCAGCAAATGGGGCTCTGAGGCAGAAGGAACACAAGTTTTGTTAGTCTGGGCTATATAGAGGGCCCCTGGCTAATATATTTAAAGAGACAGATCATATGGGAGTTTTTGTTATGTGGGAATGGGATGCTGAATATAATACATGCATGTATAAAATTTTCATAGAATGAAATACTGTTAACATACGCATTTAATACAAGATATGTCCTCAAATGTCCAGTTTGATTCATTTAAAGATATATAGTGTGCACCATTTGTAATGAGAAAATAACTAAAAGGAAATATATACTTAAGTAATTACTTCATATTTCATTTAATTCACATGGGTTAATATTTTCAAATAGACATGCTTGTTATATACACATTTGAGAGCACCGTGAATACAAATGCCTGCCAATTAACCCCTTGAGAAGTCTATTAGTAATGAAAAGTTACAGGTGCCATATATGTATAAGAAGAGCTCCACTGATAAATCTCACAAGAGCATACACACCTTCAATGTTGCAGCTCCTCACTCTTCCCTTAAACAAGACTTAGGTCTGTACCCAATATCTATATTATGAACTATATGCATCTTCTAATTTCCCACATTTATTTTTACTTTTATGGGGATTTTTAAATGATGAAAAATTTCAATAATGTGAAGTTGAATAATGCTGAAAGTTAAATATTTAAAAAGCTCTGTCTGCATAATTATATCTCTGTTTTACGATTTCTAAAAATAGCAATTCTCTGTTAAAAAAAAATTTCCATGGGTTACTGAAGGTAAATAAGAAAAATAATGTCATGTAAAAAGACGTGCTAACTGTAAAAGCATCAAGATTAGAAAAGAATCTCCAAATAGCCAACTGAAATGTAACATAATTAAGGCTAATTTGGTTTTCTTGTCTGTAGCTGAAAGGAGAAAGATTTCAAATTAACCTATATAATGTCTAGCATTATTTTAAAAGGTACGTGGCATTACCCTTCAAGCTCATAGCAACATGGGTCACTTTTTAAAGCAACAAGGCACCGGGACCTTAACCACTCCCCTTTTCTAATTTTGCGCATTTTTTTTTCATTTTGTACTACAACATTTTTAGCAAGGTTATATTTTTTAAAGGAACATCACTTTTCTATTGTGATTTCAGAGTTATTTAAAACAGCCATAGACAAAATGAATTGGCTTGCGTACAGCTTGATTAAGGATCCTGCAAAACGAGTGATACTAACCTCAGAGTTTTAACAGTTCGACCGAAACATAGCCAGGTTCTCAGAATATACATTCTGGCTAAGTTAACTCGGTGCTGCTGGAAAAGAAGGAAGAAACAATTGCTGTAATTGGTAGAAAGACTTACCATATTTTTCCAAAAATGTGGCCTCTCACGCAATGTGTTAATTTGTTCCTCATATTTGAGAAATTGAAGTCCCTGTCTAATTCTTTTGGCCTAATGTCCTCTCTCTGCAAAATCTAATCTCTTCCTAAGTATAAGTTTAGTTAGCAAACAAAACAGGTAAGCTTCCTATCCTAGGTATGATATGGTAAATTCTGGCAGTTCCACACTGTACCTTCACATTCAATTTCCTGACTAGGTTTTATCTTCATGCTGTATACATCGAGTACAAAGGGAAGGAGGCTGCCATTTTGATGCCTTTCTACATAAACATGAACCTATTCTTTCTGGATTTAAGCCAGCTATGCTAGCCTAAATCACAATGTTATTTGAATGTGAAAGTTAGCGATGAGGTATGCCAAGACTGGCTGTAAAATAGTCTTTCTTTTTCCAGCCATAAGTGGTTTCCCACTAATACGCTGCTCATTTGTATAAAGTTTTCTCTAGGAGGTTATATTCAACATAATTATTCTGGTTTATGGCAAATAAGTACAAAAAGAAAGGCAAGTATATTAGCTAAGTCTAGTGGCTTACATGTGTCAAACAAGTAACTTGTAAGGCTGAGGCAAATGGATTGCTGCGAATTTAAGGCTAGCTTGAGCTACAGAGTGAGACTATTTGCAAACGAAATAGAATAAACCAGAAAAGAAGTATTATGAACTTCCACCATTTTCAACTCTTTATAGCATTAGGTTTTGCATATTCTTATATCCTGTCCATAAACCTAATCACTGCGGAAGTGTTTCCTTGATTGCATGTTTCTGTTGACAGCAAATGAACCCTGCTCTTTTACTGGGTAGGAAAGGCAAGATTTGTGTCAGTTTGCGGGGGTTAAGTCATTTTGCATTCTGAATTGATACTTGAGTTTAGAGGCTTTAAGATTTCAAAGATATTACTGTTAGACTAGGTTTATGGGTTGGGCACTGGGAACTTCCCTGTGTGAATTATAGTTGATTGCCTAACCTTGTGCTGTGGCTGGTGGAGCCTTGCTGAAGTGCTGTAATTCTCATGCTCGACAGGAGGCTTGGTGTTATCCAAATCCCGATGGTACTCAACTGAATTGATGAAATGACCGGGAAGGCCTAATTAAAGCTGTTCAGCTCAAATGTATTGATGTATTACATCTATTACGGCTTGGTTCAATAGGTCCACCCTGTGGATGCTGCCACAGCCTGTAAAGCAAACTAAACAGATTGAATAAATAATGCTGTGAGGAGAGGAAAAAGCAATAGAATCAAAGCAGCAGAGCACAGAAGGCAACAGTGCAACCAGTGAACTTTGGAACATATTATATCCCACAAATTCCTTTGATCTTTACTATTTTTGCATATTAGACACGCAAAGGATAGATTTGTAACGAATAATATTTCAATGTATCACAAGAGTTGATAAGTCATCCTCTTCTTTAGTAATGATTGCAAAGCAATGTGTACAGTTCATTGTTGTTTTGCTTGATTTTATTTTTTCCGAGTTCTTTGTCAGAATTTGGAGTTTGCATTGGCTTCTCACTCGATTCCTATTTGAAATTTGGACTCTTTTGTGTTCTTTTACTTTTCCTGTTCAAGCCATGTGTTAAAAATTTGTTTACATTTGCTGGATTTTAATGCCAGGTGATCACAATTTATGAATTATCCTGAACAGCAAATTTATCAATAACAATGTTATGATAGAGATGTACATTTATTCCAAAATGGAAATTGTTGCTCATGCCACTCACCTATAGCATTCAATATTTTATTATCGAGGTATGGGAGAGAATATTACACCATTATTATAGTAACAACCTGCTGATTCTAAAAAAAATGAAGGTTGCATTTTCAAATATGCAGTCTAAAACATTTCAAAGATATTTTTGTTGGACAATAAAATGTCAAAATATAGGAAATGGCATCTTTTAAATGTATTTTTTCAGCTAAGTTCACACCGAATTTTTAATATATACTTGTATGTTTAAAAGTTAGCTCCCCAGTGTGTTAAACTTAATTCCTAAGTTTCCCTCCCTCTGCGCCTGCTTTAAATCTGTTGTTTCTCCATTTTCTCCATCTCAGCAATGCTAAGTCTAATTTTTCCTTTTGCTTTTGGTAAAAAAGTTGACGCTAGTATTGACATGTCTTTTTCTCACACCTCACTTAAATATATCACTAAACCTTGGTGATGTTATCTCCTACATATATTTTAAATCCATCCCACCACATTCACTTAAGTAAAGTTGAGTTGGGCTGCGATAGCATTATTCTGCATATCTTCTATAATTCTGCTCTTGAAGATTGCTTTACTGAGTGTTTTTTCTGTACATTATAATAGGAAAGTTTGCATAGTTAAAAATTTCAGTCTTACCTAGGCAGGAAATATAACAATTGGTTATGTGATACCAAATAGTCCCAAAAACATACATATAAATAACATCACACAGAACAAGGACATTTTATTAGTAGTATTTATGTGTATTTTAAACACATATGCACGTGATAACAATTAATAGAAAAAGGCTGTGAATTTGAAGGGGAACAGGAAGGGGCATTTGAGTTTGGATGGAAGAAAGGCAAGGGGTAAAATGAAGTACTATTATAATTTCAAAAGTAACAAATAATTAAAAAAAAAACTCATCTGTCAGGCTCTGTTATGCTTACATCTCTTTGGTCCTAGCAATTTGATTCATAATGTGAGTCAGCAAGCATGAAAATAAATATATATCTATCACTCATTGGTATCATTTTTGAAAATCTATCATGGTCATGGACATCTCAGTTTCTCTACAGTAAATCTAAACTTTGTCTCTCTTCTCTTTCATGATTGAAATTATCATGAAGTTACAAGCAAAATTAGTTGGCTCTCTGATCTTTTAGTTATACCTTCTAGTATCAGCACACCAGTTTATTATAGTGCCAGAGGAAATTGTAATGATGAGGTTCTTTGAAGAAGCCTTGGACTGTGGATTCCCACCATAGCTTTAATGGGAGCCATGGTCATTTCTTTTGTTAGCCATTATTTTATAAATACAACCATCATTTTCAAAGTCATTCCTGACTCACTTGGCAAAATCAATGCCTTCAGTTTTTCAACTAATTTTAGTAATATCAACAATTTTATAGAGCTCTACGTAATATTCCTAAATAGTATTTTCATTTCAGGAATGACATTTTTAAAGTCATTCCTGACTCACTTGACAAAATCAATGCCTTCAGTTTTTCAACTAATTTTAGTAATATCAAAAATTTTATAGAGCTCTACGTAGTATTCCTAAATAGTATTTTCAGTAGTATTGTTTTTAAAAATTATTTATTTTTTTATTAATTACAGTTTATTCACTTTGTATTTCAGCTGTATCCCCCTCCCTAGTCTCCTCCCAATCCCACCCTCTTTTCCTCCCTCCTCTCCTCCCATGCCCTTCCCCAAGTCCCCTGATAGAGGAGGTCCTCCTCCCCTTCCATCAGACCCTAGCCTATCAGGTCCTGGCCTGGCTGTAATGTCTTCCACTGTGGTCTGGTAAGGCTGTTCCCCTAGTGTTCTTTAACTCCTAACAACTTAAGAATGTTAATTGTTATCTGGTTTCAGTGTCATCACAAATCAAATGAAGGTTTTTACATCAATGACTCATTTTAGGATTTTTTAGGATTTATGAAAAATATAAAAACACCATTATATTATAAAAATATAACATAACATATTATAAAAATATATAACGTTGCTAAATTTATAGTAATTAATAAATGTTATCCATGTTATTTTGGGTTTTTTTTTTCTCCATATTTCACAAACTCTAGTTGCTTTAATTATGGGTACGTTGATTAAGCTCTTGCTACATTTTAATCCATTTCTCACTTAATAGGAAAAATACAAATTACAATAAACTAAAACAGACTCATTTGAATCTCTTTAGTATTTCCCGTTGACCCTGAAGGCAAACACTTGCTCCTTCGTTAATCTTACTGTGTTTTTCACTCTCTGGCCCCTGCCGATCCTTTTTTTTTTTTTTTTTATCAGTTACATTTTATTAACTCTCTATCCCAGCCATGTCCCGAACCCTCATTCCCTCCCAGTCCCTCCCTCCCTCCTCCCTCATCACCACTGTGCCCCTTTCCAAGTCCACTGATAGGGGGGGACCTCCCCCCATTCATCTGATCCTGTTTTATCAGGTATCTTCATTGAGTTCCTGTTAGAAATAGTCCTTGTTCCCCTCACTTTGGGAAACCAATTGGTTACTGAGCTACCACAGGCTACATCTGAGCGGAGGTTCCAGGTTATATCCATACATGGTCCTTGGTTGAATGTCAGTCTCAGAAAAGACCCTGCCGATTCTTATCTCAATTGACAACCCTGCACACCTAATTCTGCTAACCTTATCATTTACTTTCTCTTCCATTTAGTTGCCAGCAAGAATTTTCCTAGTAGATACTGCATCCTAAATTAATGTCATTGGTTACATTGCATTCCATCCCTAATCTGGACTATATATATATCACTTCCTGCATGAAAAGGGTCCTGTCCTGTCCTTGTTCTAGCAAGGACATATCCATAGCACACTACATCATGTCCATCATTACATTCAGCCACATTACAACAACGACTTTTAGCTAAACTACACTCTGTGTAGAAAGTTCATGAAAACGTGATTCATGTTATCAGGTTCCTCAGTAAACTCCTGATGCCCACTCCACAATGAAGCAAATTGAAGCTGCATGACAAATATGAGTTAAGTGTTTGATATATGGGATGAAGCTGTACTAAATTTAATTGGGTGTAGTCCTAATTGGATGTCACTGGAGTATTTATAATGGTCTCCTTCATTTTCTGCCCACCCACCTTGTCATTCCCAAAATGTATTATTCACTATATAAGACAAACTAATCCCTCTAAACACAGTCACACTTGCTAAAACCCATTAGTGTCTTGCTGTAGTCTGTGAGTTTAATTCTGAACTATGCTTTCATTCATCAAATATCTATTGATCAAAACTTCTGTGCAGAGTTCTGTGGTAAGTTGTTCAGCATTTTATCAGGGCTTCTCCAGGGCAAGCTGACCAACTTCACTCAAGTCCTCCTCTTCTCAATACTCAGCAGTTAACAAGATAAGCTCTTCTTATCCAACACAGAGTCAATGCACTGTTATAAAAAGCCGGGGGGGGGGTGCATTGTTATCCAGCATAAGTACACACTCTAGGAATTTTACTTAAACAAATTCATTTTTCAATTACTTACCATTTAGGATGTTTTCAAACTACTAATGTTTTAATATTTAGTATACTACGCACAACACTTTGAAGCATTAGGTAGATCGTGGTGTCATTTCATTAGTTTTTGTCATTATATAACAATTTTGATCTTAAATTACTTTTCTCAGCAACATGCTTTTTTTCAACATATCATATAGAGTTAGGAAATACTACTAATGTTTGTTTGTTTGTTTGTTTGTTTTCATTACCCACTAACATATTCTATTTCCCAAAGCAGGGCCACACTTTGGACAGAGCTCAGAGAGTCTTATGGAGGAAGAGAGGGGTGCGATTAGAGGAACATGGAGGGCACAGGAGCCCCACAAGGAGACCAACAGAACTAAAAGATCTGAACCCAGCAGATCCTGCAGAGACTGATGCACCAAAGGAGGACTACACACGTAGAGGACCTAGACCCCCTGCTCAGATTTGGCCTATTGGCAGCTCAGTCTCCATGTGAATTTCTGAGTGGGAAGAGCAGGGGCTGCATTTATCATGAACTCAGTTGGCTGCTCTCTGATCACTTGCACTGATGATGCCGCCTTGCCAGGCCACAGATGAAGAAGATCCAAAGAGTTCTGATGAAACTTAACAAGCTGCTACGGGCAGATGACAATATTGAGAATTCTCCCTTTCAGTGGACTAGGGGAAGGGGATGAAGGGAAGAGGGAGGGAGGATGAGACTGGGGGAGTTGAGGGAGGGGGCTTCAATCCAGATACATAAGGAATAAATTGTGAAGATAAAAATAAATATTAAAAATTAAAATGGAAAAAAATCTACTTCATTTTCATCAGTTGGAATGTTTCTAATTGCAAGGTATAGACTCTGAAATCTTCAGTTATGACTGTAACACATTTTTTTAATCTATTCCCTTTGCCCAGTCAGCTTTCCTTTCTTTGTTTCAGTAATGCCCAGGATTTCTCTTTATCTGCTCTTCCATCATTTAATGTGTGTATTAAATTCTCTATTCCCTTAAATCTTTGTGATTTTTGTTTGTTTTTAAATTAATCTTGTCAGTGAATCTAGCGTTTGTTTCAATACCTACTTTAACTTCTTATTTTTCACAAAATGTCTTACCTGATGCCAATGAATGTCCTGCTCACTTAAGCCCATGAGTAACTTTGCTATTCTTTGAGTAGGAAGCACCATTCCTCATTTATGAAACGCAGTCAACTGAGTTACTTGTACAAACTTTTGGAACTTGCTCTATTAACATTATGAGCCCTGATTTGCATTTTTATTGTCTTTTTAAACTTTTTCTAACACTTTAGGTTACCAGTTTTGTAATATATATTACAATTTTTCCTTCATTTTGATAAGGTTCTCTTCAGTTTCTTTCATGTAAAATTTGCTGAAATAATTTTTGTGGAATATATGTGACTTTAACTCACTAACCATTCTTATTATTTCTCAATAACAATCTAGTAATTTTACCATAAATTTTACCCTTTCTCGCTATTTTTGTGCTGTGCTGTTTTCCATGTCAATTACTCCTTTAAAATCCTTTAAATATCTAAGATGCGCTCTCATTTCTTTCTCACACAATCATACTTCTACTGAGTCATCCTAACATTTCCCTTTAAACAGTCACTGGTCTTTTTGTGTTTTTTTTGTTTTTTTTTGTTTGTTTGTTTTTTGTTTTTTTTTTTTGTGTGTGTGTGTGTGTATGTGTGTTTGTTTTAAATTGAGGTAAAATGTGCAAAACAAAGACCTCTTGAAAGTTCTCAGTTGAGTGTTATTCAGGCTGTTGCTCGTATTGTGCACACATCACCTCAAAGCTCAATACCCTTAAAACCTCCTCATCTCCTCTGAAGATGATTTTATTCCCACTAAATTCTAAATTTCAAGTCCTCCCTCCTTTCAACTCCTGTCAATCTCTAATAAAATTCTTGTACCAATAAATGTACCTACCTTGCACATTTCACATAAACAGAATCATTCTTGACTTAGTTCAATGTTTATACTATTTTCAGTGTCTGTCTGTCTCATAACTCAACTAAGTACAAGTTTCTATATCTGAAAATATTCCAATGTAATGTTAAAACACATTTAGCTTATTGGCCAAACTTGTGACCATTTGCACAATTATAAATTTTGGCTATTGTTGAAATACTGTTATCAGCATTCCTGCATATCTATGTGTGTCAAAACTTGTTTTTAATTTTCCACTACTTATTTAGCAACTGTTGCTGCTTCATGTAGTAAAACTTTAACTTTCTGAGGGTATCCAAACTAGAGCTGTAACATTGATACTCCTACAGACAATATAGCAGGGTTGTAGTTTCTTCCCATACTTGCCAACACTTATTTTCTATACAAATTAAAATGATCACTAAAGTAGCATTTAATCATGATTTTGGCTTAAATATGCTAAGGAATTATTACTACAACAGATTTTCACATGCCGTTAACTATTATTATTATCTGGGTGCTTGGAAATTTATGTTAAATTATAAGAAAGATTAATATGTTCTGGAATACATTACAAGCAAATATTTTCTCCCATATATAAGTTTTTTTATTATACTGAAAGTTTTCTTTAACATACAAAATACTTTTTTTTTCATTAAATGGTGTCGTTTACACATCTTTTTGTTTGTTTTGGTGCTTATGTTCTTACTGTTCAGTGTAAGAAAACATGGCTAAGTTCAACACCATGAAAATATTTTGTGTTCTATTTTTCAGTCACAGATCTTATAGTTAGATCTTAATTACTATGAGAAAAATTTTAAGTGTCAGAAAAAAGAGACCATCTTTTTGTTCTACCTGTAGAAATCCCAAGTGTGCTTTGCTAAGAAAGACAAGTATTTTCTTGTTTATTGCAATGGAATCTTTGTCTATATTCCGTGATCATTAATGCAAGGTTTATTTCTTCACTCAATTATATTCAAATTTTACACATATCTATTATCATATGAATGTTATACAATATTGATTAGGACACCTTTATAGTAACATTATATAAATAATCATGAATCATCAAATTAATGTTATTGTTTCTATTTTTCTCTTATTTTTCATCATTTCCATATAGGTTTACCAACCCATGTCAAATATGAAATCGACTGTACGAATTTTGAGGTGAAATCATCCCTATATAGAATAGTTTAACAGGCTATTGACCAAACTATCAAACAGTTAATTACAATACTATTTAACATTATAATAGCAATGAACATAATGTTACATAAAAATCATAAAATGATGAATAATAAGCCAAGAAAGCAAGGGACAATTTAGGAA
>REGO01000620.1:785396-803521 GCA_010120015.1 Rhombomys opimus
TGGATATGTAACTTTTAGGTAACACATACAACCATATCTAAAAGAAACTGATGATCATGGCTGGTTACTACATATAGCACTGAATCAGCTACTTTGGTCATAAGTCATTTTATGGCACTGGCATTAATATTTCTTTTAAGCCACGGAAAGGTTTTTGATTATTTTCAATAAAACCACATGTAGTTTGCCTATGTGAACCAGCAGCCCCATTCTCATTGTATCAAAAAATGCATTATCAATTGACAAAAGGTAGTTTATATCAGTGTATGCAGGCAATTCTCCAGTCTTAAAAAAGGTTCTGTTTATTTTTAATCAAATTATGCTATGAAAAGTATGGTAACAAACAGTCCATGTTGTTTTGAAATGGACCAGATATATTGTAAGAAGCTGACAGGATTTGTCGTTGGGTAATATTGATGCTAACTTTTCTCAAGGTAGCATGGAAAATATATTTTTGAAATAAAGGATGAGAAACCAATTGGTTACTGAGCTACCATGGGCTTCATCTGAGCAGAGATTCTATGTTATATCCATACATGGTCCTTGGTAGAGTATCAGTCTCAGAAAAGACCCCTGTGCCAGATATATTTGGTCCTTGTGGAGCTCCTATACTTTCCATGTCATACTAACTTCCCCTTCTTTCATATGATTACCTGCACTCTGCTGAAGGTTTGGTTATGAGTCTTAGTATCTGTTTTGACACACTGCTAGGTAGAGTCTTTCAGAGGCCCTCTGTGGTAGACTCCTGTCCTGTTACTTGTTTTCTCCTAAGTCCAATGCACCTCTCATTTGTCTTTCTAAGTGAGGGTTGATCATCTTACCCCCGGTCCTCTTTCTTGTTTATCTTCTTCAGGTGTATAGATTTCATTATATTTATCATATCTTATAGGACTATATGAGTGAGTATATACCATGTGTGTCTTTCTCCTTCTGGGACACCTCACTCAGAATGATCCCACAATTTGCCTGAAAATCTCATGATTTCCTCCTTGGGAATGAGGGACCGGGATACAGCTGGGATACAGAGTTAATAATTTGTAACTAATAAAAAGAAAGAAAGAAAGAAAGAAAGAAAGAAAGAAAGAAAGAAAGAAAGAAAGAAAGAAAGAAAGAAAAAAGTGAAAAAAGAATATATTATGTGAGAAATAATAACATAATAAAATAAAAGAAAGGCTAAACAAAAAAGAAATAAAGGATGCTAGTCAGTAGGGGTGAAATTTTACAGTTGGGCATAAGCTCAATTTCTCCAGAAGATCTTTTATTGTATGGGATTGTTTTAGCTATTGTAGGGTTTTTTGTTTTGTTTTGTTTTGTCATATGAAATTGAGATTTTGTTCTTTTAAGGTCTGTAAAGAATTGTGTTTGAATTTTGTTGGGAATTGCATTGATTATAGATTGCTTTTGGTAGGATGGCCATTTTCCCTATGTTAATCTTACTGATCCATGAGCATGGGAGATGGATCTTCTGATTTCTTTTTCAATTTTGTTCTTCAGAGACTTGAATTATTTTTTTATACAAGTCTTTTATTTGTTTGGTTAGTCACACCAAGGGACTTATGTTATTTGTGGCTATTGCGAAGGGTGTTGTTTCCCTAATTTCTTTCCCAGCCCATTTGTTTTTCGTATTCAGGAGGGCTTCAGATTTTTTTTTTTTGAGTTAATTTTGTTAATTTTATCTCCTTGAGTTGTCTTATTGTTCTAGCTAGGACTTCAAGTACTATGTTGAAAAGATAGGGAGAGAGCATGCAGCCTTGCCTTGTCCCTGATTTCATTGGGTATTTAAATATCATAAGTAGGTAATAGAATTTGAGAACTAGAATAACTAGTTGTTGATACTAACAACACTTTTTAACAGCATGGTATACCTGTCCAGTGCCTAGTCAAGATGTAAATACCACATCTGTCTTAATTCACCTGCCCCATCAAGGAAGCAATCAGCTCCATGATGTCAGACACGCTTCTTAGTTGAAGGATCCAAACTATATTTAAATAGAGTCAGATGTTGTAGTAGACAAGGGCGACCAGCACTAACCATGACGCTATCTGCAACTGACACCTTCTTGCAAAGGCAAAAACTAGATTTCCATAAGAGTCTCATTGGACATATTAACTGCACCTAAGATAGGCTTCGTGCCCACGTGTAGCTGACCAACACAAAACAAACTCAAAGATATGTTTAAAGACATCTGTCTCATATTCTTATGTTTTGGCATTTCTTTTGACTTATTGCATATTATGGTTTCTCCGGTGTTTGTGTGTTTTCCTTTCTCTCTCTCTCTCTCTCTCTCTCTCTCTCTCTCTCTCTCTCACACACACACACACACACACACACACACACACACAGAGAGAGAGAGAGAGAGAGAGAGAGAAATTCTTGATTTTTTATTTTTTTTTGGCTTGTTTATCTGTTTTCCTGTTTGTTTTCTAAAGAAAGAGAGAAAGACATGCATTGAGTTGGTTGGCTGAGGAGGTGAAAAAGATCAAGGGAAGGTTGGGGAAGGTAAAAGCATGATCAGAATATATTATATGAAAAATGTTTTGTAATAAAATGTGCAAAAATAGTGTTTAACTTCTTTTACTTGAGAATAATTAATCCAGATGAAAGGCCACTACTCCCTTTCTCTAGTCCTCTGTTGTTCTTAAACAGGGTTATAAGAGAAGTGTTCCTTCGGTTTTATTCAGAATCTTTTTTGTCCTCTTTTCTTTAGAAGATGCCCACAGCTCTTAGTTACATGGCATGAATTGCCTTTCTCTTATTTGAAGACAGAAGCACAAAAGAAAACAGCCTGAAAGCATACTTTTTAAAAAGTCAATAATGAAAACGGTATAGACTCAATTACTGAAGAAAGAGACATAATAGTATGCAATATAGTCTTAGGACCTACTACAGTTTCAAGGTGAAATGCTTCCCAGAGGCTCATTGGGCCCTAGATAGTGGTACTTTTGTGGAAAGTTGTGAGTTTTGGTATGTAGGTCCTAGAGGGCAGATGAATGTTTTAAGATTGGGCTTGATAGGTGTCATGGAAAAGTTGTTTTTTTTTTTTAATGTATTCTATTTTTTATTTTTTAATATTAGTAACAGTTAATTAACTTTGTATCCCAGCTGTATACCCCTCCTTCATTCCCTCCCAACCCCACCCTCTCTCCCTCATCTCCTCGTTGTTCTAAAAGCTTGCACTATCATAGACCTGAAGCTCCTTCTGCCCCAGACACAGTGTTTGTCTCCCATGGTGGTAGGCACCCTCTCTCCTGTGAGCAAAAGTGATTTCATCTTCAGTAGGTTGTTTTTGATATACATCTGTGTCCACAGCAAGAAAAGTAACAAACCAAAGTTTATGTTAGAAAGTCTTGGTTTAAAATAAATCCCTGTTTCTTTAAATAATAACCTGGATTGCATTGAACACTTCTTTTAAGTTATTTAAGAACTTATTTGACCCTTAGTAAAATAAGCAAAATAACATAGTTGTTTATTCTAAAGAGATCAAGCAAGGAAAAGTATTTTACACAGCATTAAATGCATTAATTTTTTAAAAAAATTAAAATACTTAAAGATACTAAACTGCTGATCACTAGCTTGGAACAAAACTATATGTCTTGTAATGGTTAATATTTATTGCCATATTACACTGAGAAACTTATAGGGTACCTGTTCTCAACATCTGGGTCACAACTCCTTTGAGACCATTAGAAGACACAAATATTTTTATTATGATTCATAACAGTAGCAAAAGTACTAAGTAAGAAGTAGCAAAGAAAATAATTTTATGGTTGGTGGTCACCAGAACATGAGGAACAGTATTAAAGGGTCAGAGTATTTGAAAGATTGAGAACCATTACTCTAGGGTATTAACAAGGTGTATTTCTCATGAAAGTAGCTTTGCTAAAACTGTAGCCTTCAGAAACCGAATTGTTGCCTGCCTTTGTAACCATATTAATGATATGCCCTGATGACCATTTGAAACTACATACTAAACCTCCTTCCACTACTGTATACTTAGCCTATTTACATTTAACCTGTCTTTAAGAAACTTCTGTCATTCTCCTTGCTATGCTTTGGGCTTCCCATGTAATCTGCTCTTACAAACCAAGATCAGCACTTACCTTTAATCGTGTCACATGTTCTTAACAATGCCCAATCTAGAATAATGTCTGGGTGTTGTGGCAACCACTTGCTGAAAACACTCGTGCCTGAAAGCAAACTTAAAGAAAACAAGTATCCACAATAAATATTGTAATTAACATCCACATATAAGGTAATAACATCTGTTTGTGTTTTTGCATCCTAAATTGGTTAATAAAAATAGTTAATTCTTCCTTCCTTTATAAACCCTAGTAACATTGATAAAGACAAGACATTTTCAATTCTTTTGTTATACCATGTTTCTGTGCCATATAATAAATACAGAACAGAATACTCTGATATTTAAAAAAGTCAAACTAACATAAGTTATATAGAGAGAAGTGGAAAATTCAGATTAGAGCTTGTTTTTTTTTTTTTTTTATTAAACTATTCCAAGAAAAAAGTATTACCTTGCAACCTCTGGATATCTTCCAGAAACAGTTTTTTTCATGACATCTCTAATAACTAGAATAATCCTTTCATGCCATCATTATATGTTGATGTTGTGACATATTGAAAAACATAAAATCCATGGACCTGGATGGAAAATCTATTTCCTGTTTCTTGATCAATGTCCTAAGTTATTATGCTCTTCCAGCTCTGATAGACTGAAACACAGACAAAAAAAAATTCTTGTTCTCCTTAAGTCAGTTGTATTTGTTAGTGACACCAAAACTATACTAAACCTATGTGCATACACACACAGCACACAGTCTTAAAGTTTATATTATGTCAACATACTTTAACATTGTAATTATATTTTGCTTAGAAGTAAAAATAACTTTTTTTTCTCTTTCTGATGACTCCGGGAGTTCAAAAGACAAAGTGCCTGAGTTCTGTAATTCCAAACAGAAGGGAGATGTAGTTAAGAGCCCTGAACAGTTAGGAGACTCCCAACTGGATCTTTTGCACTCTCTCAAACCACTCTCTCTGAAAATATCTTCTTCTATACATGTGATAAAGCTCAGTAATTCCAATTTATACCAAGATACCTGGGGTTTTCTTTTGATAAAAACGTTATAGACCCAGTCCTTACTGAAGCCCTGATTACAACTAAGGATTTACTGTCTACCTGGGTTCCCTCAACTCACTCACTGGGAATCCAGCTCAATATAAGACTAAACATAGCTTTATATGTCAAATCTTTGGATTTTTTATTTTGAAAAAATAATACCAAAATTACTAACTAATAAATACTCTTCCTTTTGAAGATAACTCTATTAGTCTTTTTTCCAGTGATACAATAAAGTGATAAAAGCAAACTTAGTAGAGAAAAATAACTTTGGCTTAAGTTCAAATGTGTAGGCCCACAGAATTAGGAATGCCTAAGATCAGAGGCTTGAATCAGCTGCTCACTTTCTATCCCTTGGCAGAATGAAGTCAATGTCAAATGCATGTGCTCAACTAACTTACTTCTTTTTACAAAGAATCTATCTAGAGAATAGATTCCCTGTTCTTTCACATGGAACTTCCCAACCCAATTTAGTCTATCAAGACAATATCTCATGGTTATGTATGAATGTTATTCTAATTTAAATGATTCATCATAGATTTGCTTGAAGAACACAGGCCTTGTCAAATATACAATAAGCATCATCCTTATTCATAGCAATAATTTTCAGATGTATTATAAATCTTTAGTTTGTTATTAATTTACCATCCCAGTTCACTAATTATGAAATGTTAGTGTTGGTGGTAATACCAAACAGGGCTTGTTTATATAAATACTTAAGGCACACATATAAAGTGCTGTGCATTTAGTTATGTATAATTTATCCAGTGACTACAATTAATAAAGGATCCTAATTGGCAGGATGAGAAGAGCAGCACAAATCTTTTCTCATAATAATTTCTGAGATTGAAAAATGTAACGTATCTTAAGAAAGTCGATACTCGCAAATTGGTCTGCACAGTTTTCGTATTTGGATATGCTACAGTAAACCATGACAATCTGAGGCTATCCAGCATGCACATGTGCTGGAGCAGTCTGGCATACTGTGACTTGTTCAAACACAAAGAGTAGTTTTGACTACAGCAGGAGGACAAATAAGTAAACTGAGTAGCAGAATACAAAGTCAGTCTCTATGTAATAGGTATTTTCATCTTATTTTCTTTGAATCCTTGCAAAATGTTTCAGAATTCTGATGTGGCTGAAGTGATACTAGGTCTTGGTTTTAATCTGTAGTAAACTATAATTTTTAACTAATTCACTTATCGTTTTGCATTATTTGAGAATATGTTTTAAACTAAAATTTATTCTCTCTTAATCAGGTTTTTAAAGAAAGTTCCTTCCCCAAGATCCATGATATCAGAAGCCCAGATAAATGGCTAGCTGTGCAGCACCAGGCATGATTTACCCATGTTGAGTAAATCAAATTAGAGAACTGTTGGCTACTGCTAAATTATACATGGCACAACTATACATCCTTAGTGTTAGTGTGTCTACAACTCACTCTTTACTAAACCAGCAGAATTCCTGACACGAATCTAAGTATTTGTCCTCATCCCTACAAGTAAGTGCAGTTCTTAAACTCATCAAGATAACTACTCTTCAGAACAGTTAAAAACCATTACAGAAAAATCAAGACTCATCAAGACTCATCCACTGATCTGCGGAATCCAGTTTGAGTTTATAAACCTACAACACAACCTCTGCACCCAAGGTTTTGGTATCCTTGTAGAAAAGAGGACAAAAGTATTGTAAGAGTCACAAAAATATAATGTGTTTTCTGTGATATTATATATCCTAGAAATGTCAGACACTATATTCATAAAATCTCAACAACATGGCTCCTTAACTGTGACTTGAAGAATGGTGACATCATGCTAAAATGGATGGGGGAAATCCTGTGCCACCTCAATGCTAAATAAATAACTATTAACAACTAGTAAATGCAAAGAGCAGGGGAACAGTCTGCTTCAGGGAAGAGCACATCAATGGCTTATCTAAAATCAAATGGTCATCCCTGGAAGCATGCATATGATCCGCATTATACAGACTGAAGAGGTTGCATTTATGTATTTAGGGACACACACACACACACAAACACATACACACAAAATTATAGAAACAAAAGATGCACATATGTGAAAAAACAAGGGAAACATATGGAAGAGTTCAGAGAGAAGAAAGAAAAGGAGGAATTATTTTAAGAATTGTAATTGCTGATTGTATAAGAGAATACTTACGTTTTCTATCTGAATAAATGGATACATCCAAAGAAGTAACTATGGAAAATACATGAACATTCCTTAACAATGTTCTTCAATTCATTTGAATTCGATTACCATTTGGGGATTATCCCATGCATTTGTCTAGATTCTATGAAGCTATCTATGACAATATTTATAAAAGATAATGACTGAAAAGAAACCTAAAATCTATTTATTGTGTCGTAATACAAATGGCAGTATGTATACATATGTTCATTCATTTAAAAGTTTCTATGTGTTTAATAGTATTCAGTGAAGTGATTTAGACAGATGAAATATGTGTGTATTCTATGTCTTGATATTAATAAAAACCACAATTATTTCTTTTTTGTTTTTTTTGTTTTTTTTTAATATTTTTTATTTATTACACTTCATTCACTTTGAATCCGCCCTCTAGTTCCCTCCCTCCTCCCTTCCCAATCCCCCCTTCTTTCCCCTTCTCCATGATGCCCCTCCCCAAGTCCATTGGTAGGAGAGGTTTTCTTTTCCTTCCTTCTGATCCTAGTCTATTAGGTCTCATCAGGAGTGGCTGCATTGTCTTCCTCTGTGGCCTGGTAATGCTGCTCTTCCCTCAGGGTGAGGTGATCAAAGAGCAGGCCAATCAGTTCATGTCAGAGACAGTCCCTGTTCTCATTACTATGGAACCCACTTGGGCTACATCTGTGCAGGGGTTCTAGGTTATCTCCATGTATGCTGCTTGGTTGGTGTATCAGTCTCAGGAAAGACCCCTGTGCTCAGAATTTTTGATTCTGTTGTTCTTATAGAGCTCTTATTCTCTCCAGGTCTTACTATTCCCTACTTCTTTCATAAGATTCCCTGCAGTCTGCCTAAAGGTTGGCCATAAGTCTCAGCATCTGCTTTAATAGTCTGCAGGGCAGAGCCTTTCAGAGGTCCTCTGTGTCAGGCTCCTGACTTGTTCTCTGTTTTCTCCTTCTTCTGGTGTCCATCCTCTTTGCCTTTCTGGATGGAGATTAAGCATTTTAGCAAGAGTCCTCCCTTTTGATTAGTTTCTTTAGCTGTACAGATTTTAGTAGGTTTATCCTATATTATATGTCTATATGAGTGAGTATATACTGTGTGTGTCTTTCTGCTTCTGGGATACCTCACTCAGGATCATCTTTTCCAGTTCCCACTATTTATCTGCAAATTTCATGATTTCCTTGATTTTTATTGCAGAGTAGTATTGCATTGTGTAGATATACCACAATTTCTGTGTCCATTCCTCAGTTGAGGGGCATCTTAATTGTTTCCAGCTTCTGACTATTACAAACAAAGCTGCTACAAACATGGTTGAGCAAATGTCCTTATTGTGTACTTGAGCCTCTTTTGGATATATGCCTAGAAGTGGTATGGCTGGATCTTGAGGAAGCGCTATTCCTAATTGAGAAAGGCTTTCCCCAGGGTCAGAAGATTGTTCAAGGTTCCTGAATAAACTGCATTGAGAAGAAAAATAAATAAATTAAAATAAAATAAACTGATTGAAAAAAAAAGTATAATGGATTGAAGTAGCACCTGATACCCTACTAACTGATACCCTTAAAAAAAAAAAAGAAATTTTCAACATCCTTAGTCATCAGGGAAATGCAAATCAAAACGACCCTGAGATTTCACCTTACACCCATTAAAATGGCTAAGATCAAAAACTCAAGTGACAGCGCATGCTGTAGAGAAAGGGGAACCCTCCTCCACAATTATTTCTTGATGGAATAAAAGGAAAAATGGGAGGAAAGGAGAGGATAAGAGAGGGAAGAAGAAAGAAAAAGAGGAAGGGAAATATAGGAAAGGAAAGGAAGTAGGAACCAAAATTGAAGAAAATGCTGGAAAATATAACAGCAAAAAAGTAGCAATTTTTGTTATTCTGTGAGCTTGCAGGAACAGGAGTTATTTTGCTCTCAAATTAGTGGCTAGATTACAAGCCACTGTAAATACTGTACAGACCTTTGGACTCTGAGAAGTTCAATGACATTCATTTACCTGTCTATTACTGATGACCCTTAATGGCCTCTACCTATAACTCACTAGCTCTGTGTCTTAGAATTTTAACTTCATTTATTTTGGGTAATGTCACCAATATTTAAGTGCAATCAGATCTAAATTTGTTTTAAAATTCCAAACACTATGCAATCACCAGGTGTATTACTTGGTTTCTTCTTTTGCTGAATGAAACACCCTGACCACAGCAACTCTTAGAAGGAAGAGTTCATTTGGATAGAAGGATAGGAGTTCATCACTGTGGGAAAGGCTTTCAGTAAGCAGAGGAGTAGTACTAGGAGAAGGAAGTTGAGAGCTCACGTCTTCAAACTGCAAGAATGGGGCCGAAGTCCGAAAACAATCAAAGAAGTGAATTTAATCTCAAAAAGTCATACTCAGTGACATGTTTCCTCCAGCAAGGCTGTACAAAGTAAACCTCCTCACAGAGTATCAACCGTGGGAACCAAAGCCTCACATCATTTAGACCACCATAAAAGGCATTGTGTGTAATTTTCTCTTTAGAAATAAAGTAGATATTTCTGGCTTAATATGTAAACAAATTTGGTGCCAGATTTATCTCACCTGAGTTTTAGTCTCTATTTACCTATCCATTTTAATAGTTTGGGTTAAATATTTTTATAATTTCTATTGTCATTTGTCAACTGCAAAACTGTTAATGCATCTAAAGATGTATGATCTATGTGGAGAGAGTAAATGAGCTATATAAATTGCAGATGATTAAATAAGTCACATCACATGAGGAGATAGTGGTGTTGATTTCTGACACATAAACTGTTTTACAAACCAAATTGGTAAAGCGTTACTTGAAGTTGAATAGCCTGAAGATGGTATTACTGGTTAAAAACATGGTATTTTCTTCATGTATATAAAAGCAATCTGGAATATCACGTACCACATTAGATGAGCCTATCGTTTGTGGAAACAATCTGCTCATGTTCGGTGGGAACAATGACATCCACAGCTGGAGGATTTTCTGGCCGAAGACTCACAGAGCTAGGGTAGACCTCAGGACTGACACTTTCTTATCACAATACCATTCCATCTACAGCCTACGGCTGCAAGTATTTAGTACACCGATTAGCTGTCAAACAGTGAAAAGCCTTTTGTCATAGTTGGATGAGAAGTTCCATGATGTGGCTTGGAACTAAACAGCCGACATAAGGTGGAATCATCTGTGGAAAGAACAAAGGTCATTATTGGCTATTTCTGTGAGGTAGCTTGAAAGGAGGAGGGGAAGGGTGTCACACTCTGCATGGAATCTTGAAGTTTTTCGGGCTAACACTCCATTAGCAGTGACAAGTTGCCATCTGTTAGTGAACTCTTCCAGAAGAGCAAAAGCGACCCAAGTACACTGCTATATTCAAACTGGTTCTCTACACTCAGCCCCTGGATTTGTTAGACATGCCAGGAGACACACATGGTCACTAGTGAAGTTCTTCAGTAAACTAAGTAAGTGCCAAAGAATAAATTACATATATTTCAAAATTACAGATAGCTACCTACATGGGAAAGGTGCCGGTTATTTGAGATTAAAAAAGCCATATGGGTTACATTTTAATAACTTTGCCTGGAATTTTATTCAGTAATTCATATTTTTTTATTATTTTCTACAAAACTATATATTTCTTAGGCAGTGGTCTGAGCTCTGCCTGGAAAAAAAACGAAACTGGGCAGTTTATGCATTCACCTTAAATTGCATCTCTCCTGGATTTCAAGATAAAAATTGGGGAAATACTAAGCAGTAAATCATGAGAATATCTCCATTTCATGCATGCTAAATTTGTGAAATGTCAGAGAATGAAATATCTTCACTTGGGTACATTGATGATTTTGAAGATATATAAATCATTACTAAATAATATATTCATTTGTTTGCATGTGCTTTTTATGGACTCCCAACAGATATGCACACAAATGATTTTTTTTCTATTTTCAGAGAGATACAACCTCGAGATGTTACAGAAGCGAGCAATATTAAAGGTATACTTAAAGATACATTTACTATTAAGAATCCTAGTATGCAGATAGAAAGAATGGCAATTTACATGCATATACATGTAAATTCTGGATATGTTGTGGGTATTTTTAACTCAGCCCTGCACTCTTAGAAAATATTGAAAATTAACAAATTTCTAGATTTTTCCATGTTCTTTGAAGCATCTTACTATACAGAATCACTCTTCTGTACAATTTAATAAGCCTCAGAGATACCTTTGCATACCCATGAGCAGGACAGAAACTGCCACACTTCCATTCTCTGCCTCAGAAGCTATTAAGTGAACTATGTATTGTCAATTCTCAATTGGAAGAAAATTCTTGTTATCCAAACTATATACCTTTCTCTCCTACCCTCAATGTGTATATGTTTGTGTGTGTGCATGTGTGATAATTCTTTTTCTTTTTTTTTCTTTTCTGTTTTTTTGTTTGTTTGTTTGTTTTACACTTAGTTTTTGACTATTAACAGGCTGAGTGACATAGAACTCCAAATCCCTTTCATCTTTAACATAGTCTAGCCTGAGGATAAAACATTCTCTGTCCACCTATCTGATCATTGCTCTTATTATCTTCCTTTCCCGCAGACCATAGTTTAACCTTGTATGTTTTCATGAAAGAATAATCTTCCATGAGTGATACTTATGCTGTAAGGAACTGTATATTTTCTTACTAGAATCATGTCTCCACTCCACAATTCTTCCCTCAGAGAGATAATATAAAATAACATTTTTATCAATAAGTCTGATTTTGGTACTTTCACACCCACACCCACACACTCACACATTGAAGATGAACTGACTGCTTGGGTAGCTGTGGCCCATGACATTTTGAGAATATTTTCCACTAATCTAGTATCACTGTTCTTTGACTGAAACATTAAAACAACTTTAAACCAAAATAGTCCACTAAAATTAACCAAGCATTTTCATTCCTCAGATGTGTAGATGTGTCTCCTCTCGTTAAAAAAAAAAATACTAAGGCCTATATATATATCTGAGGCAGGAAATAGTTGGTAGGATATCTGGTAGGCAGAATGGATTCTAGGATAGAGCCAAACATGCTGGAGATTTGTCTGGCAAAATGTGAGGAGGACAGATGCATGGTAATTGAGCAGAGATAACCAGCCATGTGACAGAGTATTGATTAGTATAAATGGCTTGTTTCAAGTAAAGAAGTAGTCAGAGAAGGACTTAGCTGTATTGCCTAAGTAATTGTAAATATATTTTGACTTTCATGAGTCTTTATTCCAAGAGCTTGGGGCCAAGTAGGGAAAACCATCACAACACAATGTTTTCATCAGTATCAAATTTGTATGAGTGTGTGTGTGTGTGTTTGTATTACTCATTTGTGTTCTTAAAGAGGATAACAATGTATCAGCTATGATATGGCAATATTTTAACTTTTAGCAAGTATCTTTAAAGAATAATTAAAGGGTCATTTTTCAAATTTTCTTACAGCCAGGCATAAACCATGCATATTATATATGTTTTATATACTTCACATACTTATATATATTTTTTTTCTCAATTTTTTAATTTTTTATTAATTACACTTTATTCACTTTGTATTCCCCCATAAGCCCCTCCCACCTCCCCTCACGATTCCACTCTCCCACCTCCTTCTTCATGCATGCCTATCCCCAAATCCACTGATAGGGGAGGTCCTCCTCTCCTTCCTTCTGATCTTAGTCTATTGGGTCTCATCAGGAATGGCTGCATTGTTATCTTCTGTTGCCTGGTAAGGCTGCTCCCCCTCAGGGTGAGATGATCAAAGAGCAAGCCAATCAGATTATGTCAGAGGTAGTCCCTCTTCTTACTACGTAACCCACTTGGACACTAAACTGCCATGGGCTACATCTGTGCAGGTGTTCTAGGTTATCTCCATGCATGGTACTTGGTTAGAGTATGAGTCTCTGTGTTCAAATTTCTGGTTCTGTTGCTCTCCTTGTGGAGTTCTTGTCCTCTCCAGATCTTATTCTTTCCCACTTCTTACATAAGATTCCATCCACACTGCCCAACATTTGGACATAAGTCTCAGCATCTGCTTTGATAGTCTGCAGGGCAGAGCCTTTCAGAGGCCCTCTGTGACAGGTTTCTAGCTTGTTTCCTGTTTTCTTCTTCTTCTGATGTCCATCCTCTTTGCCTTTCAGGGTGGGGATTGAGCATTTTAGTCAGGGTCCTCTCTCTTGATAGTTTCTTTAGATGTACAGATTTTAATAGGTTTATCCTATATTACATATTTATATGACTGAGGATTTAACGTGTGTGTCTTTCTGCTTCTGGGACAACTCACTCAGGATGATCCTTTCCAGGTCCCACCATTTACCTGCAGATTTCATGATTTCCTTATTTTTCATTTTGTGTTATATACTTACATATTTTTCCTGAATAAAGTAAAAATTTTATTTTTGATATTTTTAAAGGAAGTTGTATATGATTATGCTATTACTCATATTAGATGAGCCATTACCTACAGTTATTAACAATTTTTTGTGGTGCTGAGAGAGGAAGCCCAGGTATTGCATGTGTCAAGCTAGCATTCTTTCTTTGAGTTATATCTTTAGTCTCTTTTATCTAAAATTTGAAAGATGAAATTGATATGTGATGTTTGGTCATCAGTTTCTTTACTACTGTTTGGTAAAGATCTTTCATTGTGTTTTAACTCTGCTTTCTTTTGGACAATCTGTGGCCTCCAAGACCCGCATGGATCAGGGAACAGCAGCAAAACCACAGGAATGAGGCCATCTGTGAACACTAGCTCTGCCTACAACCCCAGAGACCTATTACCATCAGCAACCACCAGGCCTACTAATAACAGAGTCACATAAAGGTCTAGAGGTCAGCACAAAAACACCAGCAACAAAACGAGGAACTTATGACACCCCCAAAACCCAGCTGTCCTACCACTTTAAGCTCTGCAGATCACATCGGGAGCATAAGAAAATGATCTTAAATCTGAGGTTACGAAAATGATAGAGGCCTTAAAAAAAGAAGATAAATATCTTGAAGAGCTACAAGAAAATACAACCAAACAGGTGAGGGATTTGAAGAAATCCTTTAAAGAAACACAGGAAAATACAATCAAACAGGTAAAGGAACTGAGAAATCCGTTAAAGAAATATAAGAAAACACAACTAAACAGGAGTCAATCTGTCCCTATCTTGTTATTTGAGGCAATGTTTGAAGGCCTTGAAAGTTTTAAGTTGTAATATCAGCATATCACTGAATAATTAATGCATTGTTGTGAAATAAATGAGTTGATAATCATCGAAATTTGTAACCTGAAATAATTATGTAAAGGAATATTAACCTTGAGTAAAAGTAATTTTTACTCATTTTATTTTATATAATAATGTTGTTGCTAAGTTTCTACTATAAGATGAAAATAATTAAAAAATGTCCTATATTTTTTATTTTATGACTTTCAAAATCATTGAATATGTGACTTTCAATTAACATATGATGGAAAAAATACAAAGTTGTAAACAGGATAAATATAATTTATCCTATGAGGTGCGTTTAAGAGCCATCAATAACATCAGATAATTGTATTTGTGCATAAAATATAGGGAGCGGCTTTAGTTTACTTCAACAATGGCTTGGTGCATTCCGTGTCCAAAGTATTCTCATAGGAACTAGTATTCTTTCTTCATACTATGCCAACTTGTTATGGTTATAAACTTTTACTGTTTATTTTAAAATGTCTATTCCATTCCATCTTCCTTTGTAGTAACTCTTATGTTTCTTTAGGCCAGAAAGCACACTGAGCAGCTTCCAACAGAGTCAGGCCATGGGTCTTCCAGAATCTGCTCTGCAGGAAAGGATGTATGAAGTTTGCTCTCTGCTCCCTGAGAGTCAGCTCTAAGCCATCACTTGGCGCATGAGCTCAGTTCCTACAAGAATTCAGAGGACTCTGCTTCTGTTTCATACTGGGGACTGCTTTTTTGATGCAAAAGTCCTTGCAAATTTTCCTCTGTTTTTCACTGTAAATGCTTTGCAGTCTTTTCTGAGGAGGAGGATTTGTCAAAATCAATGAAGGATAAAAATCAACATCCTTTATTTCAAATGTTGTTTTCAGGGGTTTTTCATTTTCTGACCATGTCCAATTGAAGGGATTACTTTATATTTACAACATGCTATAAGATTTTTACAACAAAATGCATCTAAGTAGGAAAAAGGAGATTTTTTTTGTCTGCTTTTCAAAACCCAAATTCTCATAGTTTGCCATGCCTCAATGTCTCATTAGTTTACTCCCTGGTTCTTTCATTGTTTTGTTTGCTTTGTTTTCTAGTTAGAAATGAGTTAATTATTTTAAATTATTTATTCCCTGGAGGCTTATTTATTTCATAAACTCAAAGTGATAGTCTATCCTAATTTTGTGAATCAATAATGTTTATATTTTAATTCATTTACAAATTGATCCATATGTTGTCATGCACTATCTACATGCCAGCAGAAGCAGTATGATTCAGAAGGCAAGTTGTGTTCTAAAATGGTGAAAATTAGACTTTCAGTCAGTATTCAATTTTTTAAAATGAATAAACTTTCTTTTTGATAAAATAATCTTTAACCAAGGAGCAAGAGAAAATAAAGGAGAAGGGATATGATGAAGGAAACAAAGACTCTGGAATAGTAAATAAGACAGATGAAGTCTACTATTAGGGTCAGGCCTGATGTTCCAAGAAGCTGAGAGAATGGAATGCAGTTAGAGCACAGTGGACATAATAAAGGAATGCTGGGACAGAGTGGTTTGTTCATAGTGGCTTAGAACTATATAAGGAAGTCATGGAATGGCTAGGATGAATATACCTGTGATAGGGAAATGATATGGTGTTTTACTATTAACAGTAAATGAAATAGAAATAGAGAAGGATGAGATTTTGATGTCTGTTTTGAGATAAATTTCCTAACCATATTTTTAACAAAATAAACCTTTCTTATTATCTTAATGTTTTTGCATTATCTACCAAGGCAATTTCAAAATGCAAAAATCTCTTTGTGAAAGCATTTCTTTACGCAACTGTAATTTCGTTGAGTCCATTTTATGCCAAAGCTTTGTTCTTTGTTTACATCTTTGATAAATCTATAAGCAAAATTAAATACATCTCATTGTTACTGTCCTAGACACTCCTGAGCAATTTAATGTCAGAGAATAGTTTCCAGTTGTTCACTCTTGTAAATCTTAAATTACAAGCATATTGTAATACATTGACTTCTATGGATAGAACTGATAAACATGAGTTACAACACATTTGATAAATTATAAAATACTCATAGAGTGCAACAAAATTATTATAATCCTATTTTCAATAATATATATTACATAAAATATAAATACTATACCCAAAGGAGAAAGTACAGCATGTGTGTATGTGTTTGTGTGTATCTTATTTACAATCTTCCAATCATAAAAAGCATATAGTATATAAAGCATAATTTATATAAGTCCTTTATATATTCCAAAAAGTGATTATTTATTTATTTTTATGTTTATTTTCTATATTAATTGTAGTTTATTGACTTTGTATCCAGGCTATAGCACCCTCCTTTATTCCCTCCCAATCCCAAAATCCCTCCCTTATATCCTTGTGGAACTCCTGTCCCCTCAACATCTTTAGTCATCAGGGAAATGCAAGTCAAAATGACCATGAGATTTCACCTTACATCCATTAGAATGGCTAAGATCAAATATTCAACTGACAACACTGCTGGAAAGTACATAGAAAAAGGGGAACACTCCTCCATTTCTGGTGGGACTGAAAACTTGTACAAACACTTTGAAAATCAATATGGGGATTTCTCAGTCAGTTACCTCAAGATCCAGGTATACCACTCCTAGGGATATATCCAAATTATGCTCAAGTATACAAAAAGGATATTAGTTCCACCATGTTTGTAGCAGCTTTATTCATAATAGCCAGAATCTGGAAACAATCCAGATGTCCCTCAACTGTGGAATGGATACAGAAGTTGTGGCACATTTACACAAAGAAATACTACTCAGCAATTAAAAGCAAGTAAATCATGAAATTTGTAGGCAGATGATGGGAACTGGAAAAGATCATCCTGAGTGAGGTAACCCAGAAACACAAAGACACACATTCTAAATATAGTCACTTATAAGTGGATATTAGACATACAATATAGGATAAACGTGTTAAAATCTGTACACCTAAAGTAGCTAAGCAAGAAGGAGGAACCTGGGTAAGATGACCAATCCTCACACAGAAAAGAAACTGGGATGGATATCAGAAAAAGGGAGAAAACAAGGAACAGAGCAGGAGCTTATCACAGAAGGCCTCTGAAAGACTCTACACAGCAAAGTATCAAAGCAGATGCTGAGACTCAGAGCCAAACATTAGGCAAAGTGCAGGGAATCTTATGAAAGAAGAGGGAGATGTTACTTATGTTTTAGTGCTTTTCCTTTATTTTTATTTTATGTGTATGAGCATTACCTTACATATTGAGCTGTGCAACATATGTAAGCCAGGTCCATGGAATAAAGAAGAGGGAGTCAAGATTCTCTTTGACTGAAATAACAGACTGCTCTGAGCAGTGATGTACTGCTGGGAACTCAACTCTGGTCCTCTGTAAGAGCATTTACCTCCGCTTGGGAGGTGCAGCCTTTCCAAGCCACAGAGGAAGATGATGCAGCCAGCCTTGATGAGACCTGAGAAACAAGAGTCAGAGAAAAAGGGAAGAGGTCCTCCCTTATCATGGGACTAGGGAAATGTCATAGGAGGAGAAAAGGAAGGGTGGTTGAACCTGGGAGGTGATGAGGGAGAGAGCTGCAGAGAGGGTACAAA
>REGO01000620.1:822327-841162 GCA_010120015.1 Rhombomys opimus
GAGAAAATAATTAACCTTACTACAGTAAAACAAAAAGCAACCAAGCACACAACCTTATGACCACAGCCAACATCAAAATCAAAGGATCTAACAGCCACTGGTCAGTAATCTCTCTCAACATCAATGGGCTCAACTCTCCAATAAAAAGACACAGATTAACAGAATGGATACGTAAACAAAACCCAGCAGTCTGTTGCATACAAGAAACACACCTAAGTCACAAAGATAGACATTACCTGAGGGTAAAGGGTTGGAAGAGAACTTTCCAAGCAAATGGACCCAAGAAGCAAGCAGGAGTAGCCATTCTAATATCTGATAAAATAGACTTTCAACCAAAAGTAATATTTTATTCTTTTTATACACTACTTTTTAAAGCAAGGTTTTTGTAGAAGAATTTTAATCCATCGACAAGCCTACTCTGTCAAGGGATCATATCCAAAACCTAGGTCAGTGTGGTCTGGCTGCAATATCGACACGCCCTTAATATACTAATTTAATCCTTCCAACTCAAATACATACCTTTAATCCCAAACAATGATGTCTAATGAGAATTAGACAAAGTAAAAAACCAGAGAGAAGTCTGACAGAATGAGTCAGAAATAGGATATGTCCACCTCTAACAGAACAGTCAAAGGAGAGAGACCTGATAGGTAGGGTCAAATAGAAGGAGAGGAGGACCTCCCATATCAGTGGAATAGAAGAGGGAGATGGGGAGGAAGAGGGTGGGAGAGTGGGATTGGGAGGAGACCAAGGAAGGGGGCACAGCTGGGATACAAATTGAATAAATTGTAATAAATGATAATAATAAAATAGAAAAAAAAGGTTAAACATTTTAATATTTAAATATAAAATATTAGTAATTTTCCATTTGATTTCTTACACTACTTACAGAATTTAATTTGAATGTTTATATGCAAAATACAATTAATTGAATTTGATATATATATATAACTTGTTTAAATAAAAATATAACAACAAAAACGAGCAATGCAGAGACAGTAAAGAAGTGGAGCACATAGTTTAGGATTACAGGAGAGTTCATGTAGTCACTACAGTACAATTTAGTTCAGTTTAGTTCAGGGAGTTCTTGGCAGTGAGAGTTTTTCTAAGCAGAGCAATTCAGTGAGAAGGCAAGAGAAGCTAATTTTAATCAGTCACCTTGGAGAGGCATTTTGAGCCAGAGCAGCTGAGTTAAATCAGCCAGCAAGAGTTCAGAAAGAACTAGAAAGGAGACTGAAAACATTCTAGGCCTAGGTTATCAGATAGAGGCTGAAGCTGAATCTTTTTTTTTTCCACAGCCACAGAGATGTCTCCAAAAATCACAAGAGCGCATATTTTTTTTTAAAAAACCGAAGAAAAACTTAATGGGGAAAAGGAACATATTGTCCTTGTTCTTTGGTTGAGTGACATCTAGGTCATTTCCAGTTTCTGGTTCTTACAAATAAAACCATTATGAAAATTGTTGAGCAGGTACCTTTGTGCTAGGCTGGAACATTCTTTGGTTATATGCCCAAGAGTG
The DNA here is from genome assembly GCA_010120015.1 of Rhombomys opimus. Lineage (NCBI taxonomy): Eukaryota > Metazoa > Chordata > Mammalia > Rodentia > Muridae > Rhombomys > Rhombomys opimus. Next base: position 823,847 of record REGO01000620.1, read on the forward strand.
GAATAGCTGGGTCTTGACGTATTTCAATTCCCATTTTTCTAAGGAAATGGCATATTAATTTCCATGGCGATTGTACAATTTTTCATCACCACCAAAAACAGAGTAGTGTTCCTCTTGCTCCACACCCTTGCCAGCATGAATTGCCACTGGGTTATTGAGTTTACTTTTTCTGACAGTTGTAAGATGGAATCTTAAAGTAGTTTTTATCTGAATTTTCCTGATGGCTGAGAATATTGAACATTTCTTTAAGTGTTTGTGAGTTGTTTGACTTTCTGTTATTGTGAATTCTCTATTTATATCTGTACCCCATGTTTAATTGGATTACTTTTTTCTTGATATCTAGTGTCTTGGGTTCTTTATACATTTTGTGCATTAGCTTCCTAGCATATATAAAGTTGGTAAAAATCTTTTCTTATTCTGTATGCTGCCATTTTTGTTTTTTTGATGTTATACTTTGCCTTAAAGAAGTTTTCCATACTGCTTGTTATCTGGCAACAAACAGCAAGACTAATAACCTAATAGAAATAAAATGATGGAGAGAAAAGAAAAGAAGTCAAAGTATGCATATGCAGAAGACATAAGCTTAGAGTTTAAAATGCCCCAAAGTATATAGTAAAAAAGTCTTAGGTCTAATAAACACTTTGGGGAATTTAACAAGATACAAATCAACATATGAAAGCTCAGAGGCTTTTCTGTAGGCCTGTAATGAGACTGAATTAAGAAAAAAAAAATCCCACTTAATGCAGCCTCAAAAACAGTGTAAACATAAATTTACCTAAGGAAGTGAAAGACCTCTGCAGTAAATATTTATACACTGAAGAAAGAAACTGGAGAAAACTATAAAATGGAAAAAATCTTCCATGTACAGGAATAGCCAGAAGTGATATTATAAAAATGATTCACTACTGAAAGCCAGCTAAACATTTTGTCAACTTGACACTAGTGAGAGAAAGCAAAATAATTTGAAGAACTTCCTTCATCATATTAGACTGTGAGTATGTCTTCGGGTGACACTTATTTATTCCTTATTGACAAAAGGTGTCCCGGTCCACTCTGGGTGGTGCCATCCTGTAGTTACTTCTTCCTTGGAAATGCCCCGACCTGCTGGCAACTGTGATGGAAATGTGCACTTCTCTACGTGAAGGCCCAACCATCATAGGTCAAAGGGCAAACAAGGATGATGTGCAGGGTCTTGACTTCCAGTTCCCTCAGGAACATCGGGTACTGGGGAGGGAAGGGTGGGGTGCAGAACATGTTCCAAGATACAAGATTTCTGGTTCAGCTGGAGATTCAGGGGAAAAAAGATTTCTCTACGGCAAAGTGTTAGGACTTTTATTTGGGCTGCCAGCACTAGATGGCAGAGGAAGCCCAACCTGATTAGGGTCACTACAGCCAATGCCCGGTATTAGAGCTCAAAATAAACAGCCAGTTTCAGATGATCTTCAGTGAAATAGAGGGTGTGCTTTACTTCGTGTGAAACAGGACTTCTAAACCTTGGGCAGGGAGAGCAGTTTTGGGTGTGAATGCCTTTCATTGGCTGGAACTAGCATGTTGGAGATGTTCCATGTTCATGGGGAAAGATAACAGGTGATAAGCTCATATGACTGACTACCTGTAAGAATCTTTGGGTGTGTCACATGCTTCTGAAGGCTAGCATAGAAACAGGGAGACAGTTTCGCCCCATACTTTCCACTCTCAGGATGCGATTTTTAAACCTCAAGTTTGAGATTTCCAGGGTTTGAACATGCTCCATCTCTCTAGTTCCATGCCAATTCCCCTGGAGGCATGATCCACAAACCCTATACCACCCCTACATATGTGTGCCTGGGCTGCACGACCAACGTAGTTGAGCATGAATTGGGAAAAAAGTGAGCAAGAAGCATTTCCCCAAGTTTCCTTTTAATTTTTAAAAATTTATTTATTTTTTCAATTTACATCCTGATTGCAGCCCTCTCCTCTCCTCCCATTACTCATCCAATACCACTTCCCCCCCCCCATTCTCCTGTCCCCTTCTCCTGAGAGAAAAGTGTAGTCCTCCATAGGTACAATTCACCCAGTCACATTAAGTCACTGTAGAACTAGGTGCAACCCCCTTCCACTAAAGCCAGACAGACAGCCTGGCTAGGGATATGGGATTAAAAGGGAGGCATCGGAGTCAGGGAGGACTCCCGCTCTAATTTGAGGGAATCCACATGAAGACCAATTTGTGCATCTGCTCCATATTTGCAGGAAGCCTAAGACCATTCTCTGCAAGGTCTTTGGTTCGTAGTTCACTCTTAGTGAGCTTCAATGGGTCGAGGCCAGTTGACTCTGTAGGTCTTCCTTTGGAGTTGTTACCCCTCCAGTTTCCTCCATTTTTCCCCCAGCACGCTCAACAGGATTTACCAAGCTCTGTCTACATTTTGGCTGTGGGTCTCTGCATCCGTTCTCATCATCTTCTGCGTGAAGCCTCTCAGAGTAATTATGCTAGGGTCCCGTCTACAAGCATAGCAGAGTAACATTAATAGTGTCAGGGATTGGTTCTCTCCCATGGGATGGGTCTCAAGTAGGGCCAGTCTTTGGTTGGCCATTCCGTCAATATTTGCTCTGTCTTTGTCGCTGCACGTCTTGTAGGCATAACAAATCTTGGGTTGATGGATCTGTGAGTGGGCAGGGCTGGAAGTCCTGCCTGGCTACAGGAGGTAGTTCTTTTAGGTCCCATATTCTCTCTTGCTAAGGGTCTCAGGTAGGGTGACCCCAAATGATATCTGGGGCTCCCCCTAAACTAGGTGTCTGGAAAACCGCAGATATGCCCCCTACCTCCAATTTCCATTCTTTTATCTGGCTCCTTGTCCTTGTTCTCCTTATTTCTAATTTCCACCCCTACACCCCTCCCCTACCCAGTTTCCTCCCTCATTCTACCTCCAATGCCTATTTTATTTCCATTTCTGAGTGAGATTCAAGCATCCTCCTATGGCCCCTGCTTGTAACTTAGCTTCTTTGAATCTGTGGATTGTAGCATGGTTATCCTGTACCTTATGGCTAACATCAGGCTCTTGCTTGAGTTCCTGTCTTAACTTTCCTCAGTGCTGATTGTGACTTATAATCAAAATAAACTCTTTGCACTCCCAAGTTCCTTTTGGGCAAGGTGTTTATCATGGCAAAAGAAAGCAGACTAGGTCACAAATGATATTCTTAAGTTGAAAAAAAAAATCAACGACTACTTTTTATGTTGAAGCATAACAAATATCTTAGTAGTATACAAAAACAGACATATGTGCTAAAGAAATAGGATCTAAAACCAAACATGAGCCTAAACTGCTACAGCCGCTAAAGACAAAGCATTTTAAAATACGTTTAAAAATGGTAATAGCAGAGTATGAAGACACAGAGGAACAAAGTGCGATCTGTGTCTCTTACCTTGTACACTGCTCAGCTGAAAATAAATCAACCATCTTTGTATAACTGGAGACTCTGAAACAACTAGGGAAACAGCAAAACAAAACATGATTCACATAAGTATAGATGCAGACTTTCTTAATGGGATTGTGATAGCTAGATAAGGATTCTAGGAACAGACAAACGGAAGTGTCTGATATTAGAAAAACTTCTCCATAGCCAGTAAATGTATTAAGTAGCTGAAAATGCAGATTATACAATGAGAGAAAAATGTTATCATCTATAACTCTGATGGAGAACCAATATCTAGAGTATATAAAGAACTCAACATTAATTACCAAAACACCAAATAATCCAACCAATGCATAGACAAGGCAAATGAATAGACATCTCTGAGTAGAATCCCAAAAAGCCAACAAAGAAATTTAAAAATGCTTAATGCTGCAGCCATCAGAGAATGCAAATTGAAACTCTGTTGTGATACTGAATCACCATACTCCTAATAGCAGTCATTAATTAAAAAAAAATGTCAGGGAGGTTGGATTGTGGGTGGGCAGAGGCATTAAAATACTAGTGTTAATTTAAATGATTAATGCATCTGTGGACATTATCATGGAAGTTTCTTTAAGATTTCCAAATGTAATCTAGTTATATCTTGGTAAGACAACATATTCAAAGGACTCTGAATGCCAATACTATGATACACGTTTACATGTGCCAGCTTTTGCTCTGTACCTTCCTTAAACCTCTTTCAAGATGGCCACCTTTATTTTCCTTCCACTTCCCACCACTCCATCATGCACATAATTGTCTGTAAGTGTGAAACCTCTGTTTTGTATATTACATGATGAGGTGGAAGCCTAAATAAGTATTTTCTATTTCCATACTCTAAAATTACAGTCTTTTTCATTAATCACATGTCAAGTATGACCATTGTAGTGCACATAAAAGAATGTGGGAACAAGTAAATTCAGAAAATGAGGCTTGGTGTGTTTTAAACTATAAAAGAATGAGGTATTTGTTGTTGTTTATTGAAAATAGATTCTTTGTATAATACATCCTGATGACTGCTTCCCCTCCCTCCAGTCCTTCCAGCGCTCCACCACCTCCCCATTTCCCCAGATCTACTCTCACTCTGTTTCCCTTCAAAACAGAGGAGGCCAAGGCCAGCAAGAGACATCACTTTTTGTTTGTATGAAAATGATTTGAAAACAATAAAAGCATGTGTGATCTGTAAGAAGAGCTTCCTCTTTCTGTCTCTCATTTGATTCATCTTCTAAGAACTTTACAGAAGTTGAGAGCTATTCTAGGTGAATTACAAAAGAACAAAGTGTCATGGGACAAGCGGGGTTTTATTCTGGTACTGGATGAAGGCATAATGGTGGACTTATCAACATGGGCTTCCTGGATTTGACAGAATAATGACAGCAATAAGAATTGAAAACTTACACATACACTATGCGAGTTCACATTAGGTCTATCCATATGCCAATTATCTGCAGACTTTCAGATACAAAGCAGTTGAAGAATCCAGGGAAGAAAGAATATTTTTAAACACTGGGGTTTGACTAAGTATTCGAGGAATTACAATGGGGTGGTATTTGAAGCAGAGGTGGGTAAGTATGACCTTTGTTCTGAGAATAAAAGAGAAAAGTAGAGGAATACAACTAAGAAAGCATATTTTAAAGGGACTTTTTTTTTAGAAAAAGAAATATGGGCCATAAGATCTTGACTTGTAAGCTGTTGAATCTGTTCATTAACTCAGCCTGTTACTACAAAAAGAAAGAAAGGAAAAGAAAAGAGAAGAAAAGAAAAAAAGCATGCAAAACTAAGACTACGTTCTCAGAAGCAGAACATCAAATTAAGATATTGAAGGCAAGAATTGGAAACATAGAAAGAAAGTCATAGATTGTACCCAAGATGAAGTGTCAGCGGAAGTTCTAAAACAATATGAAATAAAATACAAACGTAGAAAACTTCCAGTCTTCCCACCCAGGCATCAGTGTCTTTACAAGTTCACTTTCTTGAGGTAAATATTTGAGGGGTTTATTGAAAATACTGAGTTACACATAAAAGATGATGTTGGAGGAACACAGCACATGCTCACTTCAAGAAGACTGATAAAAGAGAAAAAAAACTGCCAATGACTCTGCTCTTGTTTTGTTTCAGTACTATACTGCTTAGTGGTAATATTTTTGATGCATGTCTTCAGCATAAAATGTCCTTAAATGACATTGAAGCAATGTGTTTTAATTATGAAAAAGTGGATTTATAATTACTCATACTGGTATAAGTAAATCAATGAGCAGGCTTCAGAAATTATTGATGGTTGATTAAGGGAAATTTAAAAGAAAATTATGTACTTGGAAAAATCAAGAACATGTCACTGTTAAGAAACACCACAGTCTCATAATTTTGTATGTTTCAAGAACTTTCAACAAAACCATTTGCAAAGCTTTGTATTACAAAAATAGCCTTACAAGTCAAAATCAAGGTCCTTTATATATTTTAAATATAAGCAGTATTTTGTATATTCATGCACATATTTATGGTCATATATGTCCAATTTTTCCTGGTTGGTTTGTGCTGAGATGTTTGACACACATTAATATTTAGTAGAACAGCAGCCTAAAATAAGAAAAACAATGCTTTCGAATGACAATCCTGCTGATATCATAAAGTAAAAAAAAAAAAAAAACTTATGACTTAATTCATAGCCCTCCAGTTTATTAGAAACAGAACTATTATGGTACTATATATGGTACTCTACTATTATGATATTATAGTGGATGTAACTGAAGATGTTAATAATTAACTAGTGAAAAAAATTAAAAAATGGGAAATAGAATAAGAGAATGATGTTTGAAAGAGTATGAAGTTACATGGGTTAGTGGTATAAGATATAATATAAAAATATTATGGTGTAGATATGAGCAAACATAGTATAATAATTCCCTATTCATGGATGATTTGAGCTTAAACAGAACAACCAAACAATTAGAATAAAAAGTGTAAAATTCCTACCCCTCTCTTCCTCCATAAGACTCCCTGCGCTCCGCCCAAAGTTTGGCTTTGAGAAAGACTTGGAGGGGACAGGAGCCCCACAAGGAGACCAACAAAACTGAAAGACCTGAGCCCAGGAGCTCCTACAGAGACTGGTGCACCAACAGCGGACCTTGCATGAAGAGGACCAAGGCCTCCTGCTCAGATGTAGGCAATTGGCAGCTCAGTCTCCATGTGGATCTCTGAGTAGGGCATGCAGGGGCTGCCTCTATCATGAACTCAGTTGACTCTTCTTTTATCATTTGCCTCTGATGATGCAGCCTTGCCAGGCCACAGAAGAAGAGGATTCAGCAGTCCTGATGAGACTTAACAAGCTATGGGCAGATGGCAATAGAGTTGAACTCCACCTTTCAGTGGACTAGGGGAAAGGGATAGGGGAAAGAGAGAGGGAGGGTCGCATTGGGGAAGTTGAATGAGGGGCTTCAATCAGGATATATATTGAATAAATTGTAAAGAAAACTAAATTTTAAATTTAAAAAGTGCAAAATTTCCCAATCAGTAGACTGCCATTTCATTCTATTGACAATGATTTTTGCCCTACAGAAGCTTTTCAGTTTCAAGAGGTCCCAATTATTAATTGTAGATCTTAGAGCTTGAGCTGTTGGTGTTCCTTCAGGAGATTGTCTCCTGTGCCAAAGCGTTAAAGGCTCCTCCCTACTTTCTCTACTAGCAGATTCCATGTACCTGGTTTTATATTGAGGGATTTGATCCACTTGGGCTTGAGTTTTGTGCAGGGTGATAAATATGGAGCTATTTGCATTTTTCTACATGTAGACAATCAGTTGGACCAGCACCATTTGCTGAAGATGCTGTCTTTTTTACATTGCATCATTCCTTTTTGTCCCTTTGTCAAAAATCAGGTCTCCATAAGTATGTGGGTTAATTTCTGGGTCTTCCATTCAATTCCATTGATCTAAGAGTCTCTTTCTATGCCAGTACCAAACAGTTTTTATTACTCTTGCTCTGCAGTATAGCTTGAGATCCATGATAGAGATCTGAGAAGTTCTATTTTTATATAAGATTGTTTTACCTATTCTGTTTTTTTGTTTGTTTGTTTGTTTTGCAAACCAAACCAATTGTCTGGTTAAGGTGTATAAAAAGTTTTGTTGGTAATTTGACGGGGATTGCATTGCATTTATACATTGCTTGTAGTAAGATGGCCATTTTTCCTATGTTATTCCATGAGCATGGGAGATCTTTCCATTGTCTGATAGTTTTCAGTTTTATTGTTTTTGTTTTCCTGTTTTATTTTTTCTTCAATGACTTGAATTTCTTGTCATACAGGTCTTTAACTTGCTTGATTAGAGTTAAACCAAGATACTTTATATTCTTGATGGCTATTGCGAAGGGTGTGGTTTTCCTAATTTCTTCCTCAGCCCATTTGTTTGTTGTTTCTATACAGGAGGGCTACATTTTTGTTGTTGTTGTTTTGTTTTTGTTTTTGTTTTTAATTAATCTTGGATGCAGCAACTTTCCTGGAAGTGTTTATCAACTGTCATAGTTCTATGATGTAATTTTTGGGGTCACCTACGTATAGTATCATATCATCTATGAATAGCAATAAGTCAACTACTTGAATTAAGATTTTAATTCCTTTGATCTCCTTTAGTTATCTTTTTGCTGTAGCTAGAATTTCTGGTACTATATTGAAGAGCTATGAGGAGAATGGGTAACCTTATCTTCTCCCTGATTTCAGTGGTTTTGCCGTGAGGTTCTCTCAATTTAATTAGATGTTGCTATGAGCCTGCTGTATATAGCTTTTATTATGTTTATATTTGGCCTTATATATTTGATATCTTCAAGACTTTTATCATTAAGGGGTTTTTGGATTTTGTCAAAGGTTTTTTTTCTGCATCTAGTGAGATTATCATGTGATTTTTTTCTTTCAGTTTGTTTATAAGTTGGATTACATTGATAGATTTTTTCATATGTTGAACCATGCCTGCATCTCTGAGATGAAGACTCTTTCATCATAGAGAATGCTGTATTTAATGTGTTCCTGGATTTGCTTTGTGAGCATTTCATTGAGAAGTTTTGTATCAATGTTATTATAGAAATTGGTCTAAATTTCTCTTCTTTGTTGAGTGTTTGTGTGGTTTAGGCATCAGGGTGACTATGGCCTTATAGAATGAGTTAGGTAAAGTTTCTTCTGTTTATATTCCATGGAATAGTTTGATAAGTACTGGTGTTTACTCTTCTTTGAAAGTCTGGTAGAATTTTCAATCTGATGCTTTCTCGGACAATTATAAATAGTGCTACATCAAGATCCAGCTATACCACTCCTTGGCATATATCCAAAAGATGCTCAAGTATACAACAACGACATTTGCTCAACTATGTTCATAGCAGCTTTATTCGTAATAGCCAGAATCTGGAAACAACCCAGATGTCCCTCAACTGAGGAATGTGTACAGAAATTGTGTCACTCAGAAGGGGAAATAGAATAGGCCAAGATAGTGGTTTAACAATGGGAACAAAAGTAGAGGAGTGAAATAAGGGTGAAGATTAGACCTGGGGAGAGCAGGGGCAAGAGGACAGTAGGCCTGGAGATTAAAGAGAAAACGTGGGTGGCAGCATCTTTGTGACAAGCTAGAGAACTAAGTCAGAATAGGCATCTAGGAAGACTAAGGTGGACTCTAACTAAAACTCTTAGTAGCAGGGGCCATGGAGACTGAAGAGGATACCCTCTAACAAGACAAGACTCCTAGTGGAGGGAGAAGAACACCAACTCACCCACAAAAACTTACCGTGCTTACAAGACCTTTAGGGACAAAGATAGAGCCCATAGAGCAGAGATTGAGGAAACAGCAAACTGATGCCTGGCCCAACCCAAGATCCACCCCATGGAAAAGAGCCAACCCCTAACACTAGGAACAATACTCTGCTATGCTTGAAGACAGATGCCTATGATTTTGCCCTGTGAAAGACTACCCAACAACGGTTTTAAACAGATGCTGAGACTCACAGTCAAACATTGGGCAAAGATTAGGGGGTCTAGTTGAAGAGGGTGTGGGAGGGATAACTTGACCTAGATTTGACAACAGTTCCACAAGAAGACCGACAGAACCAAATAACCAGGGTCCAGAGGGCCTTTAGAGTCTGAAGAACCAACCAAGGGCCATGCATGCACTGGACCTAGGTCCTCTGCATATGCGTAACCGATGGCCATCTCAGTCTTCATGTGAGTGCACCAAGGGGAGCGAATGCTGTCCCTGACAGGGACTCCACTGCCTCCTATTTGATCACTTCCCCTTGGAGGGGCTGCTCTGCCAGACCACAGGCAAAGAGGATTAACTCAGTTCTCATTGGACTAAATGAGTTGGTGTGGGTGGGTAGGAAGCTATTCTGAGGAATAGTGGAGGGGGAAATGCAGGAATGAGAGGGTCGGCGAAGTTGGGAAGAGAGGAGACAGGGATCAATGACTGAGATGTAAAGTGAATAAATTATTTTATAAGAGCATAAAAGTAAAGATATACACATATAACTAAGAAATAACGAGAAATAGAAACTGTTACAAACTGGCAGTCATCATTCCCTCCCAGTTGTGATCATTACATTTGTTTTTTAATCCCAGAAGTTAATGTTTATAGCTATGTCAGATTTAGCTTTCTGTAGTTGTTTTCTAGTCTGAACCCCCCCCCCAACACACACACACACATTTGCCAACTGCAGCCTTCTCTTTGGTGGTCTGGCACTTTAGTATCTATGCAGAGCTTTTAGCATCTGAGGCTCTGAAGGGATGTGATACTGCAGCCAAGCTTGTATTTACACTTCCTGCAGGCTCTTCACCCCCCCTCCCCCCAGACGCCAACCAGCCCCTGTGTTCAGTGCTTCTGGCTGCTCATCACATCTCCACAACCCATCTTTCTTTCCCCAGCTTGCAATCCCGATGGCATGCACTCCTAAGAAAAGACAGGGCTTAGCCACTGCTCTTGTGGAGGTCTGGGTCTTCTGATGTGGCCTGGGACAAATTAGTGGCCACTGTAGGCTACTTCTTCCCATGGGTTATTATCTGCATCTCACCTGGGCTCACCTTGTTTCTCTGTGTCTCCCTTGCTTCCACCTACCCTAACACAGTCTTTCAGGGTTTCTAGTGTCTTCCTTATTTGCGTTAGGAATGGAATCTGCCCTTTTATATCCTTACTTTTCTCCTTCACAAAACCAGACAGAACATCTGATCCTCTATAAAACTGAAGTCTTTTCTGTGTACCACAAACAGAGCTAGGGTCTTTCCCATACATGATATTTTAAAATTCAAAACATCTCAGCAACAACAAAAAATTTTTTTTTTCTATCTGTGAGAGGATCTGGATGAAGCATTCTGTGTTAGATAAGAATGAACAGTGACAGAGAAATCTGATACATAGACAGTGTTTGGTCTGATTGGTCCTTTCTATAACAGACTGACAAAATATTTAGTTCAATTGTCAGTTGGTAAATCTTTTACCACTCAACAAATATTTATAAATCATTGCTTTTATTCCAATAGGCACTGTGAAAAACAGTAACATAATAAAGTAAATGATATATGTTCAAAAATTCATAAAATACATCGTTTTCCCTGATTTTGCTCTATTGTTTTATTACTTTTTCTCTTAGATAGGAAGTACTGACTGTGAGGATTAAATGCAATACTCAGTGGTAGCAATATTTTGCTTGACTCAGCTCTAGAAATACCTATGTGTCAAGTAAATTTTAGGCGCAATGCATGAAAAATCGAGTTGCCACAGTTTCTCTGCTTTTATATAATCATAGCCTACTTAAGACACAGATAATAAAACAATTGAAAGTGCTGTAAATCTTACAAAGTAGAAATTGTAACATGGGCTGGAAACAGGAGATTGGTTTGAGGGAGAAGCCTTCAGGAAATTAAACAATAAGACTATAACAAAAAATATTTCTATCTATCTATCTATCTATCCATCTATTTATTTTTTACATTTATTTATTTATCATCCTGATTGTAGTTTCCCTTCCTTCCTCTTCTCCCAACCCTCCTTCTTCCCCCCATCCCCACCATGTCCTCCTCCTCCATTTCTCTTCATACAATGGCAGGCTTCTTATGGATATCCGCCAGCCATTTCATATCAAGCTGCAGTAAGAATAGGCTCGTCTTCTCTTATTAAAGCTAGGAGTGGCAACCCAGTAGGAGGAAAGGGTCCAAAAGACAGGCAAAAGAGTCAAAGACAGCCCCTACTCCTACTACTAGGAGTCACACATGAACACCAAGTTATACAATGTGCAGTGGGCTTTGGTCAGTCCCATGCAGGCTCCCTGGTTAGCTATTGTGTCTCAGTAAGCCACTATGGACCCAGGCTAGTTGATTCTGTGGGTATTCTTGTCGTGTGCTTGACTCCTCTGAATCCTACAGTCCTTCCCTTCCCACTTCCACAGCATTTCCCAAGCTGTGTCTAATATTTGGCTACAGTTCACTGCATTTTCTTCCATCAGTTGCTGGGTGAAAACACTCTAGTGATTGCATAAGGCTGTTGTCTTAAAGTATAGCAGAATATCATTATCGGTGTCAGGGGTAGGGTGCTTCTCAAAGCATGTGTCTCAACATGGACCAGTCATTGGTTGGTGACTCTCTCAATTTCTGTGCCATCTTTACCCCAGAACATGTTGTAGGCAGGACAAATTGTTGCAGGTCAAAGGTTTTGTGGCTGGGTTGGTGTCCCAATCTCTCCATTGGAAGTCTTGTCCAGTTACAAGCGATGGCAGGTTCAGGCTCCATATCCCCCCTTGCTAGGAGTTTTAGCTGGGATCATCCTCATAAATTCCTAGAAATTTTCATTTTACTAGGTGTCTACCTCATTCCTGAGATACACCTCCCCATTCCAGTTGTCTCTCCCGGTACTTTCTACCTCTAATCTACCTCAACCGGATCCCTCCTGTTCCCATCCTTTCCCTAACCACTGTCTAGAACAGTTCCTCCTCTATCCAAGATGTCTATTCCATTTCCCCTTCTCAGTGAGATTCATGGGTTCCTCCTTGAGCCCTCCTTCTTAGCTTCTTTGGATCTGTGGGAATGTAGCATGGTTACCTTTTACTTTAAGGCTAATACCTATTTATAAGTAGGTACATATCATGTTGGTCTTTCTGGGTCTGAGTTACCTCACTCAAAAATGATCTTTTACGGTTCCATCCACTTGCCAGGAAAATTTCATGATGTCATTGGTTTTAACAGCTGAGTAATACGCCATTGTGTAAATTTACCACATGTTCTTTATCCATTCTTTAGTTGAGGGACATATACATTATTTCAAGTTTTTAGCTATCATGAATAAAGCTTCTATGAACATAGCTGAGCAAATGTCCTTTCAGTATGATGGAGTGCCCTTTGGGTTTTAAGGTAGACCCAGATCAATTCTCAATTTTCTGAGAAACTGCCATATTGAATTCTAAAGTGGCTGTACAAGTTTGCACAGCATATAAAGGAATGTGTCCTTTGCTCCACATTCTCACCAGAATGAGCTATAGCTTGAATTTGCGATATTAGCCATTCTGAAATGTATAAAATGGACCCAGAGTCATTTTAATTTTTATTTCCCTGTTATTCTTCATATAACTAACTCTGATTTCAGATTCAGGAGTCACTCTCTCAATTACATCTGAAAGAAATTAAATGACTTACTTTTTTTAATACTTGCAACAGCCAGTAAAATTTCTTTTTAAAAATATTTTTTTCACTTTACATCTGAGTTGTAACCCCATCCCACTCTGCCTCTCAATCCCACCCTCCCTCTTTTCTCCCCAATTCTCAGAAAAAAGGGAGCCCCTCTTCATGTCTACCCCATCTTGTCAAGGTGCACCAGAACTGAGTGTGTCCTCTTTGCCTGTGGCCTGACAAGGCAGTCCTGCCAGGAAAAAGTGATCAGAAAATCTGAGTCAGGTGCAGTCCTGGCTTTCCTTGAGGACCCATATGAAGCTTAAACTGCCCATTGGCTACATTTTGTTAGGACATCTAGATCTAGTCCATACATGGTCTTTGGTTGATGCTTCAGACTCAGGAAGCCTCTCTAGGCCCTGGTTAGTTGGCTCTGTTGGTTTTTTGGAGCTCTTGTCATCCCCAGGTCCTTTTCTTTTCCCTCCTACTTTTCCACAAGACTCCCTATGTATCACCCAATGTTTGCTGTGAGTCTCAGTATCTGTTCTGGGGCATTGCCGGGTAGGGCCTTTCAGAGAACAACTCTGATAGGCTCCTGCCTGCAGGCTTAGCCCAGTACCCTTTATAGTGTCAGGGCTTGGCGTTCTTCCATAGGGTGGCCAGACATTGTTTTCCCATTCCCTCAGTCTCTGCTCTATTTATTTCCCTGCACATCTTGTAGGCAGAGTAAAATTTGGGTCTAAGTTTTACGGGTTAGTTAATCTTCCCCTCTCTCTGCTAGGAGACTTGTCTAGTTAGAGGATGTCCTCTTACATCTCTATAGCCTGTGATACTAGTCTCGCTCATATCCTCACAGGAGCCTACCCTGACTTAGATCTCCAGCTTGTCATAGAGATGAATCCATCCTCAGTTTCTATTTCTTTCTGCAAGCCTTCTGTCCTCTCCTCAAAATTGATCTTCATCCTCATATTTCTCTGTACTCCCTCACATACACTCACTTATGAATAGATTTCAGCCATATAGTAAGAATAAGCATACTACAAGGCACAAACCCAAAGAAGACAACTAACAATGAGGAGCCAAGGGAGAATGCGTAATTCTCACCTAGAAGGGGAGATAGAATATAGAGAGGCAGTGGTCAAAGAAGGAAAATTCATTTTTTAAGTCATTTTTACTATAATGAGTAAAAATGAGATACAGAAAAAAAATAGAGCACAGAGCATCTGAAAATATGGTTTACCAAGGCTAAGAAATAGCATATATGAGTTCCAGTGATATCTAGAAGGTCAATGACACATACCTAAGTTTTAAAATAAGAGAAATATTTTCTTTATTTTGAAAATGACTTTAAGTTTTGAAATAGGCTCGATTCAGAACAGGCAAATGAATATCTGGAAGATGGTTCAGTTACTGGAATGTCTGGAAGGCAACTTACAAACCTGCTAGGAAGTATTAGGTCAGACAATCAACAGGAGAGATAGAAAGGGGCAAGTCTAAACATCTGAAGACATACTTGAAAAGAGCCTTCACCTCCATGCAGTACAACTTTAAAGGCGTTAGCGTCTGTACAATATGTATAAGGAAAGTTCTGAACTGGAAACACAAGCACTATAGGCCAAGTAAGAGAGTAAGGGAGTAAGAGAGTTTCATTCGGTAAGAGAGACCACACTGCCTCCACAGAAAGAGTGTCCTGAATAGGCATCTGTTCTTCAAAGAAGACATAGAAATGTGTGGCAGTCCAAAGAGAAGGACTAGAAATTGAGAATGCAGACTAGTGTGGATATTTCCAAGTGAGAAATGACAACTCATCACCTCTCACTTTCATTTTCTGTTTGGTGGGGGCCTGGGTCTCAGCTGGGGTCCTGGAGCCCAGCTTCTGGATGGAGAACATGGCTTCTAAAGTGCTTTACGGCTGGGCAAAGCCCAAGTACACTAGGCTAGAATGTGGAAAATTTTTCCATGGGGGGGTTACAGTTTAGCTCTTTTCGAATAAGATTGGACTTGGAGAGGGGCATGGGAGGAGATGAGGGAGGGAAGGTAGGATTGGGAGGGAATAAGAGAGGGGGCTACAGCTGGGATATAAAGTGAATGAAGTGTAATTAAGACTAAAAAAATAAAATATTAAAAAAAGAATGAGATTGCCTGCAGCAACAGAAGCTAGGGCATTGCAAAGCCTATGGCTGAACAAAAAGTGTTACAGCTCTCCAGCAAACACACACGCCTGGGAAGACCCAAGCCCAGTATGCAGGAGGGCAGGCCTGGCCTGGCGATGCCCAGTGGGGAATGAAATATGAAATTCAGGTGCTCGTGGTGAAAGGCTGATGATATCACAAGGCCAGTCAGCAGCATGCATGCACCCTCAGCAGCACATTTATTTGGAATCAATGATTTATAAATCGTTGGGCCACGGGAGGGGTGAGCATAAATGTCTTTGATTCGCCAAGACGGCAGGTCAGAGATACTTGATTTGCATGTAGTGGTATAGCTCCTTATTTTTCATGCAGTAGAATGGTCCTTTCACAAGAAAGAATTATAGTACCTAATTATCCTACTGGTGAGGGGGAAATCTCCAAGTACAATTGAAGCTCACGGTCACTGATAGACCAAGATTCTTAGCCAGTTGGAGTATTTGTGGGAATTTCCAGATGCTTGCTGGAGCAGTTTTCTTATAATCTGCCCTGAAGGCTATGAGATGTTCCTTACAAGACCTGGGGACACCCAGATCAGGGAAGACTTTTAGAACCCTGCTGAGAAAAGGGAATCTGTCATAATGGACTGAGCACAAATAAATGGCGGGCCAGAGAAGTCAGATTTCAACTGTTTCCAGCAAAGCCCCACATCTCACCTCCTAAAGAAGGCTTTCTTTAGTTCTCTTAGTGAGAATGTCTGTATTAGTTACGTTTCTGTTGCTGTGATAAAACCCACAGCTAAAGTAAAGAAAAACAGATTTTTTTGGTTTATCATTTGAGAGGAATAAATATTTATCATTCAAGGAATGGAAGTAGGAACATAAATCTAGGAGCTCATATTTTCAAAGGAAAGCATGAAGCAAAGAGAATCACAGAGGAGGACTCTACAGCCAGCCCTGAAGATACCTGATAAAACAGGGTCAAATGAAAGGGGAGGAGGTCCTCCCCAATCAGTGGACTTGGAAAGGGGCAGGGAGGAGACCAGGGAGGGAATGAGTGTGGGGTTGGGGAGGGAATGAGGGAGCGGGATACAGCGGGGACACAGAGTTAACAAAATGTAACTAAAAAGAAAAATAAAATTAAAAAAAAAAAAAAAGGAAAAAAAAGAGAATAAGCTGGAAATAGGATGAACCTATACAACATAAATATCCACTCCTACTGACACCTTTTTCCATCAAGATTGCACCTAATAAAGAGTTACTAATGGGAACACAATCCTCAAATACCCAAGCCTATGGGGGATACTTATCATTCAAACCACATTACATCTCTCTTCCTTTTGCCTCCCAGATGCTTTTCCAGAGTAGTTTCATCTTTAATACCCTCATATTGTTTTTCTTTCCATATATATATTTACACACTCACAAACACACATACACACACACACATACACTTTTTTCTTTAGATGTTTCTTGAGATCTTGTGATATAAGTACATCATTTTTCTTCTATGCCAAGTTTGAGATACCCATTTTCAAATTACTACATAGAAAAGTGCTTAAAAAACGTCCATTCATTTTCAAGTGCAGTTGTGTAGGCCATTGATCCCATCAGTTGGGAGGCAAAAGCAAGTGGATGTCTGTGAGTTGAAGGCCAGCCTGGTTTACAAGAACCTGACACAAATTAGTTAATTAATTATTTAGTTTAATTAATCGACTAAAACACACATTAAGTGAGTAGAAATTCATTTTAAATATTTAAACTTAAAGTCAAGAAATAGATACAAAAATGTACTGACTGGTTTTATCTCAGTGTGACATACGCTAGAATCATCAGAGAAGAGAGAGGCTCAACTGAGAATATACCTCCATGAGACTGAGCTACAAGACATTTTCTTTTTATTTAATTTTATTTTTAATTAATTAATTAATATTAATTAAAATTTATTCACGCCATATCCCCTCTACAGCCCCCTCCCTGGTTGACTCCCAGTCCTTCCCACCCTCCCTCTTCTCAACCATGTTCTTTCCCTAGTCCACTGATAGAGGAGGACCTCCTTCCCTTCTATCTGACCCCACCCATCAGGTCTCATCAGGGCTGGCTGCATTGTCTTTCACTGTGACCCAGCAAGGCTGCAGCC
>REGO01000620.1:860444-873344 GCA_010120015.1 Rhombomys opimus
TTTCTTTCAAGATCTAGTAAGAGTTTTATTGGTATTTTGTTGGGAATTGCATTGAAACTACAGATTGCTTTTGGCAGGATGGCCATTTTTAGGATGTTAATCCTACCGATCCATGAGCACGGAAGATCTTTCCATCTTCTGAGGTCTTCTTCGATTTCTTTCTTCAGACAAAGTTTTTTTTTTTTTTTTTTCAAACATGTCTTTCACCTGCTTGGTTAGAGTCACCCCAAGGTACTTTATGTTATTAGTGGCTATTGTGAAGGGTGTTGTTTCACTGATTTCTTTCTCGGTCCTTTTGTCTTGGGTATACAGGAGGGCTACTGATTTTTTGAGTTAATTTTGTATCCAGCCACTTTGCTGAGGGTGTTTATCAGCTGAAGGAGTTCTCTGGTTGAATTTTTGGGGTCGCTCATGTATACTATCATATCATCTGCAAATAGTGACACTTTGACCTTTTCTTTTCTGATTTGTATCCCCTTGATCTCCTTTAGTTGTCTTATTGCTCTGGCTAGGACTTCAAGTACTATGTTGAAGAGATGTGGAGACAATGGGCAACCTTGCCTTGTCCCTGATTTCAGTGAGAATGATTTAACTTTCTCTCCACTGAGTTTGATGTTGGCTTTAGGCTTGCTGTATATTGCATTTACTATGTTTAAGTATGTTCTTTTCATCCCTGATCTCTCCAAGACTTTAAACTTGAATGGGTGTTGGATTTTGTCAAATGCTTTTTCAGCATCTAGGGAGATGACCATGTGATTTTTCTCCTTTGGTTTGCTTATATGGTGGATTACACTGATGGATTTCCGTATACTGAACCACCGTTGCATGCGTGGGATGAAGCCTACTTGGTCATAGTGGATAATATCTTTGCTGTGTTCTTAGATTCGGTTTGCAAGTATTTTGTTGAGTATCTTTGCATCAATGTTCATAAGAGAGATAGGTCTGAAGTTCTTTTTTTTTTGTTGGATCTTTGTGTGGTTTAGGTAACAAGGTGACTGTGGTTCATAGAATGAGTTTGGTAATGTTCCTTCTGTTTCTATTTTGTGGAATAATTTGGAGAGAATTGAAGTTAGCACTTCTTTGAAGGTCTGGTAGAGTTCTGCACTGAATCCATCTGGCCATGGGCTTTTTTTGGAAGGGAGGTTGTTGATGGCTGCTTCAATTTCCTTGGGGCATATAGGGCTGTTCAATCTTTCTACCTGGTCTGATTCAGAAGGCGAAACAGGTTAAACAAAAGAAGAAGTAGAAGAGAATGAACAGGACTGGAACCCTCCACTGATTTTCTCTAAAAGAGTCCGACCAGCAGGGTACTGAAGCAGAAGTAGAGAAGCACTGTGTTCTAGTGAAACAGAGAAGAATGAAAAATTAAACTCTCTATTATTTATATGATGTAGTAGAAAGTGAACACACACAAAAAAAGTGCTAAATTCATTAACACTTTGAAAATACCTCGTGTTTCTTTCTGCTTCTGGGATACCTCACTCAGTATGATCTTTTCTAGTTCCCACCATTTGCCTGCAAATTTAATGGTTGCCGTGTTTTTATTTGCTGAGTAGCATTCTATTGTGTAAATGTGCCACAATTTTTATATCCATTCTTCCATTGAGGGACAGCTGGGTTGTTTCCAGATTCTGGTTATTATGAATAAAGCTGCTTTGAAAACAGTTGAGCAAATGTCCTTCTTGTGTACTTAAGCATATTTTGGATATGTGCCTAGTAGTGGTATAACTGTGTCTTGAAGAAGCACTATTCCTAATCATAGAAAGCACCAGATTGATTTCCAAAGTGTTTATACAAAGACTTATACTATAGGATAAATATATTGAAATCTATAGACCTAAAGAAGCTAAGAAAGAAGGAAGACCCTGGGTAAGATATTCAACCCTCACTCACAAAAGCAAACTGGATGGACTTCAGAAGAGGGAGAAAACAGGGAACAAGACAGGAGCCTATCACAAAGGGCCTCTGAAAGACTCAACCCAGCAGGGTATCAAAGCAGATACTGAGACTCATAGCCAAACTTTGGGCAGAGAGCAGTGAATCTTATGAAAGAAGGGGGGAAAGAAAAACCTGGAAGGGACAAGAGCTCCACAAGGAGAGCAACAGAACCAAAATATCTGGGTACAGGAGTCTTTTCTGAGACTGATACTCCAACCCAGCACCATGCATGGATATAACCTAGAACCCCTGCACAGATGTAGCCCATGGCAACCTATTCTCCAAATGGGTACCCTAGTAAGGTGTACAGGGACTGTTTCTGACATGAACTCAGTGGCTGGCTCTTTGATCACCTCTCCTGGAGAGAGTAGCAGCCTCACCAGGCCACAGAGGAAGACAGTGTAGCCAGTCCTGATGAGACCTCTTAAGCTAGGATCAGATGGAAGGGGATGAGGACCTCACCTATCAGTGGACTTGGAGAGTGGCATGGGAGGAGAAGAGGGAAGGATGGTTGGATAGGGAGGGAATGAAGGTGGGGGCTACAGGTGGGATACAAAGTGAATAAACTGTAATTAATAAAAAATAAATAAATAGAAAATACCTTCTGTTAATGAATGTCACAGTTGGAATTACTTTAACATTACTGAGTTTGTGCTCAGGGAACTGTTAAGTCCAGTACATGAATGTTGACCCATCCAGACAGTCCTCTGACACAAGTTTTGTTCAGTTCAACAAATTGGAAACATTTATTAAATGAGGATAATTGGCAGCCTACACTGAAGCATAACTAATCTCTGTGTTGTCTGAAAGAGTTCTGAGTAGATCAATAGATGAATGTTTAAAATATAACAGGCAACTTCAACTAAGACTCTGGCTGTAATTCAAGTTCAGAAACACAAAAATATTCATACTGCAGGTAGCTATACTTGTGCCCAAATGCCAGCATATGTTCAGAAAAACAGAGTTAAATATAAATAAATGTAAAAATAAAAATAATGGTATAAATTCTCTAGTTTTGGTCAGATGAAAAATTAGTTTGCTGAAATATTAAAACATTAAGCCATGAAATATAATTTGCAACTAATACATAAGACCTTTTTAAAATATTTTTATTACAGTTTATTCACTTTGTATCTCCCCTGTACCTCCCTCATTCTTCCCCTCCCAATCCCACCCTCCCTCTTCTCTACTGATAAGGGAGATTCTCCTCCCCTTCCCTCTGATCCTAGTCTATCAGGTCTCATCAGGAGTGGCTGCATTGTCTTCTTCTGTGGCATGGCAAGGCTGCTCCCACATCAGGGGGAGGTGATCAAAGAGCAGGCCAATCAATTCCTGTCAGAGACAGTCCCTGTTCTCATTACTATGGAACCCACTTGGATACTGAACTTCCATGGGCTACATCTGTGCAGGGGTTGCAGGTGGTCTCCATGGGTGGTACTTGGCTGGATTAACAGTCTCAGAAAAGACCCCTGTGCCCAGACTTTGGGATCTGTTGCTGTCCTTGTGGAGCTCCTGTCCCTTCCAGGTCTTACTATCTCCCACTTCTTTCATAAGATACCCTCCACTCTGCCAAAAGTTTGGCTGGGAGTCTCAGCATCTGCAGCAATACCCTGCATGGTAGAGCCTTTCAGAGGCCCTCTTGGTAGGCTCCTGTCCTGTTCCCTAATTTTTACCATCCTCTTTGCCTTTCTGAATGGGGATTGAGCATCTTAGCCAGAGTATTCCTTCCTGATTAGCTTCCTTAAGTATACAGATTTTAGTATGCTTACCCTATATTATGTCTAATATCCACTTATGAGTGAGTATATACCCTGTGTGTCTTTCTGCTTCTGGGATACCTCTCTCAGGATGATCTTTTCCAGTTCCCACCATTGACCTGCAAATTTCATGATTTCCTTCTTTCTAATCGCTGAGTAATATTCCATTGTGTAGATATACCACAATTTCTGTATCCATTCCTCAACTGAGGGGCATCTGGTCTATTTTCAGCTTCTGGTTATTACAAATAAAGCTGCTACAGACATGGTTGAGCAGATGTCCTTGTTGTATACTTGAGCTTCTTTTGGATATACTCCTAGGAAGGGCATAGCTGAATATTGAAGAAGCCGCTACTCCTAATTGTCTTAGAAAGCCACCAGATTGACTTCCAAAGTGTTTGTACAAGTTTACATTTCCACCAGCAGGGGAGGAGGGTTCCCATTTCTCCACATCCTCTCTAGCATGTGTTGTCACTTGAGTTATTCATCTTAGCCATTCTGATGGGTGTAAGATGAAATCTCAGGGTTGTTTTGATTTGCATTTCCCTGATGACTAAGGAAGTTTAACATATCTTTAAGTGTTTCTCTGCCATTTGATATTCCTCTTTTGTGAATTCTCTGTTTAGCTCTGTACCCCATTTTTTAATTGGATTACTTGATTTGTTGCTGTTTAACTTCTTTAGTTCTTTATATATACTGGATATTAGCCCTCTGTCAGATATAGGATTGATGAAGATTCTTTCCTAATCTGTAAACTGTCGTTTTGTTTTGACAATAGTGTCCTTTGCTTTACAGAAGCTTTTTAATTTCATGAGGTCATATTTATTACTTTTTTTCTTTTTTATTATTTTATTTTTTTAATTATACTTTATTTACTTTGTATTCCCCTCTAGTTCCCTCCCTCCTCGGCTCCCAATCCCTCCCTTTCTCTGCCTTCTCCACACACTCCCCTCCCCAAGTCCACTGGTAGGGGAAGGTTTCTTTTTCTTCCTTCTGATCCTAGTCTGTTAGGTCTCATCAGGAGTGGCTGCATTGTCTTCCTCTATGGCCTGGTAAGGCTGCTCCTCCCTCAGGGGGAGGTGATCAAAGAGCGGGAGATAACCTAGAACCCTTGCACAGATGTAGCCCATGGCAGTTCAGTGTCCAAGTGGGTTCCATAGTAATAGGAACAAGGACTGCTTCTATTTATTGATTTTTGCTCTTAGAGCCTGTGTTGTTGTTGTTCTGTTCAGGAAGTTGTCTCTTATGCCAATGAGTTCAAGGCTCTTCCCTACTTTTTCTTCTAACCGATTTAATGTGTTTGGTTCTATGTTGGGGTCTTTGATCCACTTGGACTTTCGTTTTGTGCAGAATGATAAGTATGGATCTGTTTGCGCTTTTGTACATGTAGACATCCAGTTAGACCAGCACCATTTGGTGAAGATGCTATCTTTTATCCATTGTATGGTTTTAGCATCTTTGTCAAAAATCAGGTGTCCATAATTGTGTTGGTTTATTTCTGCATCTTCTTTTCAATTCCATTGATCCACCAGTCTGTTTCAATGCCAGTATCATGCAGTTTATTACTGTTGCTCTATAGTACAGTTTGCGATCAGGGATGGAGATACATCCATATCTTTTTTTTTGTAGAGGATTGTTTCAGCAATTCTGAGTTTCTTGTTATTCCATGTAAAATTGAGAATTTTTCTTTCAAGGTCTGTAAACAATTGTGTTGGTAATTTGATGGGAATTTCATTGAATCTTTAGATGCTTTTGGTAAGATTACATAAGAACTTTAATTACAGAAGTTAACACCTTCTTTAAAACTTTTTAAAAATGTAATTTAAAATCTGAGTTCACTAAAACAGCTCCACATTCTCAGTATTGTAGTACCTTAAACATGTTCTTGCCTTGTGTTTATAGCAGGGTTGGAAAAAAAAGCATTAGTATGTATTTTCTGTTAGTGATCCCCACATATATATCTATTAGTTATTTAAGTAAGGATTGACAGAAGCCTTAAAATTTTTGATCACATTCTGCTCTAGCAATGAAGCCAAGTTCAGTTTGCAGTACTCTATTCAGGTGGGTTACAGTTTAAGCCCAGCAACTGAGTATCTCATATCACCTTTTAGTTTCCCTAGCCAACTACACTCACATGTGCCAACATACAACTAAAAATTAAAACATATATTTATGAACTCCAGTAAGTGGATGAAAACAGACAATATAATCTGTCAACAAAATATACCCCACATTAGCATCTCAGGGCAGTGTATGGTTTAGCAAAAATGCCTGTGCTAACAGGTGAGTATCACATTAAAAAAAAAAGAAAGACAGAAAGCAGAAATTGCATCAAATGTTAATTCTGTCCTGTGTTTCCTTATAAAACTAGGATTTTGTATTACTTTTCTCAGGATGGTTTCTCCAAGATATTTTGTAAATGTGGTAAATTGGCTAATTATTTGGGAGCATTGGAGGCTTATGTAATCACAGCAGTATTGATGCAGGGGCAAGAAGATCACAGAATGCCACAGGTCAACCTGAGATAAATAGGGAGATCCTGTTTAAAATAAAAGAGAAAGAACAAAATGCATGCATCCATAAAAGTTCCATATGGAATATAATTGTTTAACTGATGAGCAGAACTATAGGCACACAGATATCAACAGTATGGCAGATCTCTACTGTCTACCTAAGTTCATCAAGCCTTAAAACACTACAAGGCAAAACTCTAGTGAAACAATGCTTCCATGCACAGAAGCAGCACACTCAGACTGTTCTTCCTATTGTTCCTGCTCATGTAGTATAATTTTGTCAGTGCAACCATTTTTTTTTCCACTGTGGTGGAAGAAGCCCCAAGCTCTCTATGTGGAGTCTGAAGTGTAATAAAAACATCGATGAAATGAGATTATGCACACTCAGGAGTATGGCAGTAGAGAAAAAATTTAATCTAAACAATCTTAGGGAAAAGTAAATATGATGGCAACCACCGGTGCCTACTGCTGAGCTCTGAGAAGTCTGAGAGACTCATGGAGGCAAGTTTGGTGGCTGGGGGGGGGGTCCCTCATTTCAGGAGGAGGGTAAGGAGACCCATGGAAGAAGGAGGTAGAGTGGACTGAGAGGAGAGGAAGGAGGGGGCTATGATCAGGATGTGAAGTGAATAAATGTATAGAAAATAATTTATGAAAAAAGTGGACTCCTGAGATTAGAAAGATGGTTCAACCGAGACTTATGCTTTAAATAATAACGATTTTATATCCTTTGCTGCACCCTTGTTAGCCAACAGCCTGAAAGTACAAAGGTTTTGCCAGATCACTTTGGGGGTGCTGGCACTGATGACCTGGAGATGTGCAGCAACCTGGAGCTCCCAGAGAAATAGGTCATTACTGAACAGGGCCTTTGCTAAGTCCAGTGTCCACTCCCAGCATGGAGCTACCAGCAGTAGCCCGTGATGCTTGCCAGGCTGGAAAATAAAGAGCACAGGGCAGCTGGTAAGGGCTACAACCAGAGCGGTCAAGCCTGGGGAGCCTCATCAAGGATGGGAAGGTGTGTGGCAGCCAGGAGCTAACACCAAACCTGCCCCCTGTACTCCCCGCCTAGCTGCATCATCACCATGACTCTGACAGCAGAATATCCATGGTGTGTCTCGGCAATATTTATGGTGCTTAAGAAACCAAAAACCTTGAATCGGACCAATGACTTGTTTCAGTGGAGAGATGGCAAAAATAAGATGGAGAGAGGCAGAATTAGAGATGGCAGTGACAGGTTTCAAAGAAGGCTACAGTGGATCATGTTGAACACGTCCTTGATGAACTGGGTCAACTGACGGGAATACATTGCACCCTGGCGTTTGCTAGACTCAGCCCTGAAACATGCTGCCCAGCTGCCTGAACACCCTGGGTTTTGGTCAATGACAGGATATCTGAATAATAGAAAAGTTTATTTTCCTGATTGGACCGTCTTGAAATACAGCTATTATCCATGTTGTCCCGGAAGCCACTTTGGTATCTACGGTCTCCTGCCCCAGGCCTTGTTGAAGCCAGAGGTTCTTGTAGATACCCGGGGTCCTTCAGCAGCCTTGGGCCCTGTTGATGTGCGGGTCCTGAGTTACCACCAAAGGCCGTGCAGAAGTCTGTGCTTTGTGCTGCTGCCTGAAGCAGGTCGATGTCCATGGGTCATGCTGGCTCCATGGGCCATGTTAATGGGCATAGCCTGAACTGCTATGTTGATGTCTACGGGCTGGTCTGCTTCTGGGGATAAAATTGGTGTCCAGGGCCTGTGTTTCTCTTGAGGCCATGTTTATGGCCTTGGCCTATGCTGTACCAAGGGCTATGATCCTGACCATGGCCAGTGCTTTAACAGAGGGCCATGTTGATGTCTGTGGTCTGTACTGCCACCAGAGACCACGCAGAGGTTTGTGGCTTGTGCTGACACAGGGGACCATGTGGATATCCATGGTCCATGCTGTTGCCAGGAATGTGTTCCTGCTGTCAGAAAGGGCAAGACAACTACTTTTGATACCTTATTAATGACTGCACGCTCACAGTTGTGAAAGAGGGACATAGAATGGTTCTGTGACAACCCTTCCCTCCATCCCAGTCACCACCTAAAAATGTAACATCCCAGCCAGAAAGTCGTCAAATAGAACGTGAAGCAAACATTGTGAAAAGGATGCTGCACAACAGCTCCTACAGCTGAGACTGATGGCTTTTCGAGGGGGTGTGGGTGGGGAAAGACTGCTTTCTAAAAGGGGCTGGCCACCAAGAGTTTGACCGTGCTTCAGTGAGTATACGGGCAACACAAACTGGCCTTTTCTTTTTTAAATATTCTTTTCTGGGGAGCAGTGGTGGTGGAAGATCACAAAGGTGACAGAGGGTGACCCGGGAGACTAGGATTGAGTGTGTTTGTGGTTCATAATGTGAGATTCCTAAATAATCAATAAAATTATTATTTGAAAGAATCTTAGGCAGAAAGCCTGTTGAGTGTAAATATGTTATAAAGAGAAAAGTATCTACCCAGCAGTCATCTCAGTTACCAGTTCACTATAATTACTTTTAAAATTAAAAAAAAAAAAAGTATATATCCTTGTCTGTCTGTGTGTCTGCACATACATGCAGTGCCTTTGGAGGCCAGAAGATGCCCTGGATCTAGGGTTGCAAATTGTTGTGAACCGTGTAATGTGGATGCTAAGAATTATGCCAATGTCTTATAGAAATATAGAAGTATAGTAATAAATGAACTTATTTAGCCAGGTTTCCAGACCCTTTCTCTTGATTATTTCATGGAAATAAGATTTAATGAATTAAATATTTAAATTAAATTTCCTTTGTAATTTAAATAATAACAAAAGAAGGGGAAGAAGACGCTTTTCTATGACAGCATTATGAATTCAGCACTGAACACACCCACCTATCATTGGCAAATACGGACATTAAGCCCACATGCTTTCTCTTTACTATGAGACTGTGTAGAGAGCTTATGCTGTTCTTGGCAGCCAGTGATTACAGCCAGCCTTACCTTCAGCCCATGAGGATGACTGGATGATGCTAAGACATGTACTGCCACATAATTGTAGTAAGAGTTCTGGCTATTTTTTGGAAGTAAATAACGTGTTTTATTGAGACTTTACTTTAGAGGAGCCTTTCAATGATATCATCACAAGATGCTAGAATCTAGTTTTACAATTTGACATGATGACAATAATGACATGAACTTTTACAACAATGACATGAACTTTTATAACAGGTAGTATGAATGAGAAAGTAAAGATATATAAGGTAAAAGTTCAGAATTATAACGAATAAAAATAGATTTGAGAAAGAGATTGGGTGAGGTTTATTACTGTAAAATTTATGCTCCAAAATGTTATCTTACAATACCTGATTCAAGAAAAACATTTCTACATGAACATAGTCATTAGCTGTTAAAATATATGCCCCTATGTTAATACTCTTATTCTTGTCTCTCAATGTCAATTAGCTTTCAATCAGAAATAGAGTTTCTGTGTGCTGGAATTTGGATTCCATTACTATATTCGATAATTTATAGAAAGATATTTACATTCATATAAGTGCTATTGATTTGTCCAATATTATTTTTGACTAAGTATTAAATAAATGGATAAGGAATATGCAAATAATGAAATGAAACATGAAACTTGAAGTTAATAAAAGATAAAATTAAAAATTTGTTAACAGGGAGATGGAGAGATAGCTCAGAGGTTAAGAGCACTGGCTGTTCCTCTGAAGGTCCCAAGTTCAATTCCCAGCAACCAAATGGTGTCTTACAGCTACCTGTAATGAGATCTGGTGCCTCTTCTGATATACAGGCATACATGTACGCAGAATATTGTATAAATAATAAATCTTTAGAAAAAAGTCATTGTTCTTGTGAATTTTGTTTGGTTAAGTATTTTTTTTTAAGTCTAGAAACATCTTAGGACAGTAAAAATCTGAAAAAAAAATCAGTGATGGGGGCAATTAGACCTGATTCCAAGCCATGTCAAGGCCACTTTCTAACTGTTTGGTATCTGAGTAGGTACCGAGTCTTTAGAATTTGTCAATTACATCATTGTAAGATGTCAGCATAGTATAGACTTCAGTTTTGTTTAGTAAAGATTGGTTTTATAAAAAAATACAAGAAATTATTTCAAAGTTATGTTTGAATATATAGAAGTTATTAAACCTTTGAGTCTTCTATTTGTCAGTCTCTGGCATTCAATTTAAAAGTTGATTGAAGGAATGCTTTTGAATTACTTTATTTTATCACAATGGAACTTTAACTGAGTATGTTTACTGTATTTATCTTAAATATATTTTCATTATCAAATTTATCTGTACTATTGACAGTATTTTTTACTGTTTGTTCCTCACAAATACATGTTCAGTCTGTGCATTTTTTGTCAAGTAAAATTACTAAAGTGAACAGCTATTAACACCTGCAGCAAAGTGGCTGGAAAAAAAATTAACTCAAAAAAATCAGGAGCCCTCCTGTATACAAAACACAAAAGGGCCAAGAAAGAAATTAGGGAAACAACACCCTTCACAATAGCCACAAAGGACATAAAGTACCTTGGTGTGACCCTAACCAAGAAAGTCAAAGACTTGTATGAAAAAAATTTCAAGTCTCTGAAGAAAGAATCAGAAGAAGATATGAGAAAATGGAAAGATCTCCCATGCTCATGGCTTTGCAGGAATAATATAGTAAAAATGACCATCTTACCAAAAACAATCTACAGATTCAATGAAATTCCCATCAAATAACCAACACAATTCCTTACAGACCTTGAAAGAAAAATTCTCACCTTTGTAAGGAACAACAAGAAACACAGAATTGCTAAAACAATTCTCTACAGTAAAAGATCTTCAGGAGGTATCTCCATCCCTGATCTCAAGCTCTACTATAGAGCAACAATACTAAAAACTGCATGGTACTGGCATAGAAACAGACTGGTGGATCAATGGAATCAAATAGAAGACCCTGAAATCAATCCAAACACTTATGGACACCTGATCTTTGACAAAGATGCCAAAATCATACAATGGAAAAAAGACAGCATCTTCAACAAATGGTGCTGGTCTAACTGGATGTCTACATGTAGAAAAATGCAAATAGATCCATACTTGTCACCCTGCACAAAACTAAAGTCCAAGTGGATCAAAGACATCAATATAAAACCAGACACACTAAACCACTTAGAAGGAAAAGTGGGGAAGAGCCTTGACCTAATTGGTACAGGAGACAACTTCCTGAACAGAACACCAACAGCACAAGCTCTAAGAGCAACGATCAATAAATGGGACCTCATGAAACTGAAAAACTTCTGTAAAGCAAAGGACGCAGTCATCAGAACAAAATGACTGCCTACAAATGAGGAAAGGATCTTCACTAACCCTATATCTGACAGAGGACTAATTTCCAGTATATATAAAGAACTCAAGAAGTTAAACAGCAACAAATCAAGTAATCCAATTAAAAAATGGAGTACAGAGCTAAACAGAGAATTCTCAATAGAGGAATATCGAATGGCAGAAAAACACTTAAAGAAATGTTCAATGTCCTTAGTCATAAGGGAAATGCAAATCAAATGACCCTAAGATTTCACCTTACACCAATCAGAATGGCTAAGCTCAAAAACTCAAGTGACAACACATGCTGGAGAGGTTGTGGAGAAAGGGAAACCCTCCTCCATTGCTGGTGGGAATGTAAACTTGTACAACTATGGAAAATCAATCTGGCACTTCCTCAGACAACTATCCAGCTGTACCACTGGATTTATACCCAAAAGAGACTCAAGTACACAATAAGGATATTTGCTCAACCATGTTTGTAGCAGCTTTATTTGTAATAGCCAGAAGCTGGAAACAGCCCAGGTGCCCCTCAGTTGAGGAATGTATACAGAAATTGTGGTACATATACACAATGGAATATTACTCAGCAATAAAAAACAAGGAAATCATGAAATTTGCAGGTAAACTGTGGGATCTGTGAAAGATCTTATTGAGTGAGCTATCCCAGAAGCAGAAAGACACACACGATATATACTCACTCATACAGACATATCATATAGGATAAACCTACTAAAATCTGTACACCTAAAGAAACTAATCAAGAGGGAAGTCTCTTGCTAAAATGCTCAATCCCTACCCAGAAAGGCAATAAGGATGGACATAAGAAGAAGAACAAAACAGGAAACAAGTTAGGAGCCTCCCACAGAGGGCCTCTGAAAGGGTCTGCCTTGCAGAATATCAAAACAGATTCTGAGACTCATGGCCAACTGTTGGGCAGAGTGCATGAATCTTATGAAAGAAGTGGGAAACAGTAAGATCTGGAGAGAACAGGAACTCCACAAGGAGAGCAACAGAACCAATTATCGGAGCACAGGGGTCTTTCCTCAGACTAATACTCCATCCAAGGACCATGCGGGGAGATAACCTAAGACCCCTGCACAGATGTAGCCCATGGCAGTTGAGGGTCCAAGTTTCCATAGTAATAGGAACAGGGAATTTCTCTGATATGAACTGATTGGCCTGCTCTTTAATTACTTCCTCCTGAGGGGGAAGCAGCATTACCAGGCCACAGAAGAAGACAATGCAGCCACTACTGATGAGACCTAATTGACTAGGATCAGAAGGAAGGAAAAGAAGACCTCCCTTATCAGTGGACTTAGGGAGGGGCATTCGTGCAGAGGGTGGAGGAAGGGAGGGATTGGGATGGGAGGAGGGTG
>REGO01000620.1:889772-904263 GCA_010120015.1 Rhombomys opimus
CTCTGAAAGGCTCTACCGTGCAGACTGTCAAAGCAGATGCTGAGACTTATGGCCAACTTTTGGGCAGTGTGTATGGAATCTTATGTAAGAAGTGGGAAATAGTAAGATGTGGAGAGGACAGGAACTCCACAAGGAGAGCAACAGAATCAGAAATTTGAACACAGTAGTCTTCCCAGAGACTCATACTCCAAATAAGTACCATGCATGGAGATAACCTAGAACCCCTGCACAGATGTAGCCCATGGCAGTTTACTGTCCAAGTGGGTTACATAGTAATAAGAAGAGGGACTGCCTCTGACATAATCTGATTGGCCTTCTCTTTGATCACCTTCCCTTGAGGGGACAGCAGCCTTACCATACCATAGAAGATGACAATACAGCCACTACTGATGAGATCTGATACACTAAGATTAGAAGGAAGGAGAGGAGAACCTTCCCTATTAGTGGACTTGGAGAGGGGCATGTGTGAAGACAAGGGAGGAAGGGTGGGATCAGAAGGGGAGGAGAGAGGGGCTTATGGGGGCATACAAAGTGAATAAAGTGTAATTAATAAAATAAAGAAATAAATAAGGGTCCAGACCATGAAGTTAGAAAGATGCTATGGAGATAACCCAATACTATCATTCTGCTAAATTAGCATAATCTTAAAATAATGCCCAAATGGATTATTGTTATTCCCATATTTCTCTCTATTACTCAACCCTCATTAAAGAAGTCTTTTTTTTTTTTTACAGTAGATTGAAATTAACACAAAATTCTCACACATCGTCTTTGTGAAAGAACAAGAGATTGTAGAGAGTTGCTCCCTAACAGGATAATCATATATATCAACTACTGGCTCAAGGTAGAACTAAATAAATTAATTAAAGTCTTTCTAGAATTCAACAAAAATGATGGCTCAACATACTCAAACTTAAATGATAAAATAAATGTGTTGCCAAGAGGGAAGTTCATAGCAATAAGTGCCTTCCAGGCCACAGAGGAAGACAATACTGCCACTCCTGATGAGACCTAACAGACTAGGATCAGAAAAAAGAAAAAGGAACCCTCCCCTACCAGTGGACTTAGGGAGGCAAGTGTGTGGGGAAGGGGGAAAAGGAAGGGATTGGGAGGGGAGAAGGGAGGGAAATAGAGGGGGGATACAAAGTAAATAAAGTATAATTAAACATAAAAAAATTGGAGAGTTGTCATACAGCACACCTGAAATCTCTAGAAAAAAAGGAAGCAAACACACCTAAGAGGAGTAGGTAGCAGAAAAAGAATCAAACTGAGGGCTGATAGTGAACAGTATTAAAGAATCAATGAAACTAAGAGTTGGTTCTTATAGAAAATCAACAAAACAGACAAACCCTTATCCAAACTAAAAGGCTGAGAAAGAATATAAATATCAACAAAATCAGAGACAAAAAAGGGAACATAACAACAAACACAAAGGAAATCCAAGGAATCATTAGGTCATACTTCAAAAACCTGCATTTTACAAACTGGAAAACCTAAAAGAAAAGGACATTTTTTTTCTATAAGTACCACTTATCAAAGTTAAATCAAGATCAGGTAAACAGCTTACATATGCCTATAACTCCTAAATAAATAGAAACCGTCATTTAAGATCTCCCAACAAAAAGAACATTCGGCCAGACATTTTGATTGACTAATTCTCCCACCAGACTTTCAAAGAAGAGATAATACCAAATTATTCCACAAAATAAGAAATGAAAGAACACTGACAAATTTACTTTATGTGACCACAGTCATCCTGATACCCAAAACACAAAAAGTTTAAGCAAAAAAAAAAAAAAAAAATTTCAGACGAATTTCACTCATGAACATTGATGCAAAAATATACAATAAAATACTCACAAGCATACTCCAAGAGCACATCAAAAATATCATCCATCATAATTAAGTAGATTTTATCCCAGAGATGAAGGGATAGTTCAAAGTGAGAACAAGCAGAAAGAAAAAATTCCATGATCATCTCATTAGATGCTTTCAGGCTTTCACATAATCTAATACCCTTTATAATAAAACTCTTGGAGAGATCAGAGATTAAAAAAATACCTAAACATAATAATGGCAATTTACAGTAAGCCTATAGCCAACATCAAATTAAATGAAGAGAAACTCAGATCAATTCCACTATCATAAGGAACAAGAAACAGCTATGCACTCTCTCTATATCTATGCAATATAGTGCTTGAAGTTCTAGCTAGAGCAATAAAACAACCAAATGAGATCAAGTGGATAAGAATTATAAAAGAGAAGTCAAAGTATAGCCATTTGCAGATGATATAATACATAAGCAATTCAAAAAATTCTACCAGTGGACAACTACAGCTAATAAACTCCTTCAAAGAAGTGGCTGAACCAAAAAAAAAAAAAAAAAATGCTCAAATGAGTTCTCTGGAAAATTCCACAAGAAGTTTTCAGATAATAATGATAATATTTCTTTGAGAATTGATTTTTTTCCTAAAGAAATACAGAAGGCATAAATATGTTTTTCAATTTATTAAACTAAAAAGTGATTTGATTTTTAAAATATAACAAACTATAAAGCAGTGCTGAAATAGAACATGGAAACTTTTTCTGCTTTTTCTGTTGTCTAAAATACACTTGGTGTAAACCTTGCAAACATTGACAGAAAACTGGTTTAGTTATTTAATTCTTCTAATCTGTTTCAGATATCATTACAGACTATATCTATGCATTGAACTCTAAGTTGCTTATGTTTATTTTGAAGAAATTTTTGTTTTATACTTAAGTGACAACAACATTAGTAATTGTTGAACACATATTTCCAACATCTATTTGCTTTATCAAAGGATGTGGAACAAAGAAAACACTCCTCCATTGATGGTCAGGCTGAAAACTAGTGCAGCCACTATGAAAATCAATATGGCAGTTCCTTAGAAAATTGGGCATCAATCTACCTCAAGACCCAGCTATAACACTCAAAAGACACTCCATCCTACCATAAGGATACTTGCTCAACTCTGTTCATAGCAGCTCTATTCATATTAGCTAGCAACTGCAAACAACTTAGATGACACTCAACCGAAGAATGGATAAAGAAAATGTGGTGGGTTAAATGATGGAGTATTGCCCATTTGGTAGAAACAATGATGTCATGAGATTTGCACAAAAATGGAAGGAACAAGGGTAAAACAAGCATTCAGACCCAGAAAGACAAACATGGTGTGTCCTCAGTTATATATGGCTATTAGCTGTGTAATCCACAGCTACAATGCTACAATCCACAGACACAGAGAAGCAACATAACAAGAAGGGCTTAAGAGAAAATGCACGAACATCCCTGGGAAGAAAAATAGAATACATTATGCCTGTGTACTGGGGACAGACATGGTTGGGAACAGGAGGAATTAGGTGAGGGGAAGGAGAGGAAGTAAATGCTCAGAGAAAAGACTAGATTCGGGGGACATTTCAAGGGTGAGGTAGAAACCCAGTGCAAAGGGAACTCCATGTATCTACGAGAGTAACCCTAACAAAACCCCATAGTAATGGAGGCGGACACAGAGACTGGACCAGCAATCTTCTGTAACCAGGCAAGGCCACTTGGGTCCCAAATCCAGCCACAAAACCTACAGTTTGCCCTGCCAGCAGAGTATTCTGGGATATGAGCCTAGCAGAATTGTCATCAGAGATACAAGACAGACTTTACCCAACAATTGATGGGAGCAGATGCAAAATCCCACATTCAAACTTTAGGCAGAACTCCAGGAGTCCTGTGGAGGGTGAAGGAAGGTTAAAGAGAACCAGAGAGTTCAGTAATCTCACAGGGACATGGCCCATAGAATCAACTAATCAGGACTCAGGGAGCACATAGGAGTCTGACCCAGGTCCTTTGCATAGGTGTTACGGCTGAGTAGTTTGGTGTTCTTGTGAGATTCATAACTTTGGAAGCAGGGGCTTTCTCTGACACTTTTGCCTGTTTAAGAGAACCTTCTCCTCCTACCTGGTTGTCTTGTAGAATCTTGATGTGATGCTATGTACCTAGCCTTATTGTAACTTTTTTAATATCATGTTTGGTTGACGTTCCTGGGAGGCTTTCTCTTGTTTGAGAAAAATTTGGGGTTGGATCCAGGGGAGATGGAGGATAGGATAGAGAGACTGGGTAGGGGCTGGAAACTGCAGTCAAGATATGGGTGAGAAGAATATGTGAGAGAAGAATAGACAAGAAGAAATATGCATTTTTTAAAAATCTGCAAAAGTATGCCCATTGCTCTCCAGTATATTTTTATGAACTTTCCCATTGCTACAGACTCAGTATTTACACGGTTTGCTGAGAACACAAAGCCTACTTATAATTTCCATCACAAGTTTGCAATTCTGCCTAGCTTTTCTTTGTTCACCATCTATTTCCACTCACATTCTCTATAGCATCTTTTCTGTTTATCTCTGCCATTTATATTCTGACCATAAGGATATAAATTCCATCTGTGCTTTCACTTTTCTAACTAGGATTTCCCCTGTCCCACTACTTATAATACATTATCCCTGTGTGCTTGGGTGACTATTTGAAGACAAATGAGACTATGCCAGCATATTCGTTATAGGTCTTGAGGCGAGAAAAGGAAACCAGTGAACATTTATGGGTTAAAGTTTATATTATTCCCAGCACAATTATAAGAGTAATATGCAAAAACTTGTGGAAATAAAACTCTTTTTTATAATTTGAAGATTCTGTACCCAGGGCATTCACAACATTAAAACAGTCTTACACTAGAAAGTTGATAATAAATCCCTGAAGGTATCTTCCATATTCTGGGAAACTGAGCACATACAATAGCAACCAGGATAATTCTATCTCGTTCCAGTAATTGCACCAATTTGTGTGAAAGATAGAAATGTGCCCTTTACTCTAAGAAAAATGAAATTGAACATCCGTATCCAGTGCCTGCAGCCCATTGACTTTGTTCTGGGGAAGATCTTTACAAAATTTCACATTGCCCAAAGTTATCAGCAATGGCCACTGGTGTAAGTGTCTAGTCTTTTTCTTAATTTTTTTTCAACAAAATTCCTTTGTCATTTTGAATTTAACAAGCATTTCTTGCACCCCAAGAATATTTTAAACAAAATAACTGATTCTATGAATACTAATACTGGGAGAGACTTAGCATTGAATTCAATACGCTTATGCTCTTTTTACATGTAAATAAATATTGTTCCCAACATGAAAGAGGTGACTTGTTAATATAGAGTAGATTACAGGAATAGCCCTATGGAATAGGAAATAAATATATGATGTAGATATTTGTAATGTCTAAACGCATGGAGGGCATGATGAACAAGAGAATATCACCAGAAGGTGGAAATGTGAACAAAAAAGATAGATATAGAAACACAAGTTAGAACAAAACAGAGGCATAGTATCTCCTTGTAGAGGAATGACTGAGTTATAGCAGAAATATTCTCCTCTGATTCTTAGGCATATTAATTGCTCCTAACACTTAAAAATAGTCTTACATTCTACTTCCCAGGTACCTTTAATTAATAATGTAATTTTTTTATAAATTAAAGGGAAAATGAGTCATCAAAAATCTTTTGGAGAGTCTATATGCTCTGTCATTATTTTCTTGAAGTTATTTAAATGAATTTGTGAATACTTTCTACTATGCAACACTGACCATATGTGTTTCTTAATATTGGGTATTGGAAAAAATATATCACAAATCTTACAGTGCAGTCATTGCTTGCATGACATTTTCTATCTGGTTTACAAAAAGTATTATTTGCAATTTGGTATCTTAAATAGTCCTGCCAATATATAATAACACAAGCTGACACACATTAAAATGTGGAATCACCTTCTAAATAAAATGTCATATATCTCTGAGAATACCATGCCAATTAGAATCCAATATCGTTAAAGAAATTGTCTTATGTGGTCATTTTAAAATACAGTCGCAGTAAAAACTCATGAATCAAAGATTTTTACTTTATTCTTCAGGTTAAGCTACACAGTTGATAAACAAATTGGTGATAGACTGATAGAATAATTAATAGGTATAAGAGTATAGATGGAGATACACACGTTAAGCTAGTAGAGCTTTTATCTGGTGGTATCTAGTCTCTTCTTCACACCTTTTTACAAATAAAAGCAACAGAGATCCAGATGGAATGTGCTCAGCTGGAGGCACATTTCTGTTTGTTTATTGCTAAAGAGTAAACGTCCAGCATTAAGCCAGTATGAGATGCGAAGCTGGGAATCTTTAAAAAATGCCTCACATCCACTGAAGGTACATTCTTCATAATTCACAGACTAAAATTAGAGGAGATAGTCTAGATTTTACCCAGTATATGAAGATGGTGAGTATGAAGGAAGTGAATTAACCTATACAGAGGCTGTCTAATCACCTTCTTTCTGTAAATGAGCATTGTATGTTGCACACAACTACTGAAGCAGTTTACCGAAGAAGTTTATCCTTTTAATTGTCCAGTTTGATGCACTTGATCTGATCAAGTCCACATAGCTGTGAAACAACAGTGAATAATACTTTATACTGTCTTCAATACTTTAAAATCTTACTCCATAAGTCTTTGTTTTTGCATTCTAGAAAATTTCTTGTGAATAGAATTTTTCTTTATATAATCATGTTTTTGAGACTCATCCATATTGTCTCATGTATAAACTTATATTTCTCTTCCCTACTGAGTACATCCCATTGTATTAATGGGACAATTCCTTTTAATCCATTCACCAGAGGGCAAGTGTGTGGATTCTGTCCATCTGGATGTGATCACAAGTGCACATGCAGACTCTGTTTAACAAATCTTACGCACATAGGCTCTTTCTTTCTGATAAATAAGAGAAAATGCTGGGTCATGTTATAAATGAGTGCTTACTTTTAAACTATTTATCAAATAGTTTTCCAAGGTGACTGCTTGATTTTGTCTTTCCTACAGCAATATATGATGAATTCAACTCACCAATTCTTTGTCAGAAGTTGCTATGATCAATCTTTTGAGCTGCCTTTTGCTACTGTAATGTGAGCATTGTTTTATGGATTTAATTTATGTCCATGTAATGATTACTTATTTTGTATATTTTCCATATTCTGGGTGCTCATTTACATACATTTATTCTTCTTTATTAAATATGTCATTAAGTTTTAAGTTGTGGAGTTTCTTATTGAAACACAAAGGTTAATTTGTTTTATCCATAGGTGTATATGTCAGATAAATTTTTATATAGACTATGAATATGTGAATATATTCTAGGTATCTATAAAATACATAAACCTATATAGTATAAATTCAATAAATGCATAGTTTTATAGATTACTATAAGATTGTCAGATATTCACAGTCTTTATGTGAGCAGTGCTGTTAAATTGGAACAAAGTACATACTATACAACCAAATATGCCTTTAATTTAGAAAGGAAATAAAATGAATGTCTGGTTAAAAATTTATTACTTCAGTCTCATTGGGCTAGTATATTCTTCTTCAGTTTCATTAATATTTGAATAACCTTCGTTTATGATTATCAATCATATAGAAATGAAGTCTGATGGACAAGCATTTTTTTTGTACAACTGCCACAAGATATTTGATGGCTTCCCTATTAGGTTTAGCACTTTATTGCTGTGAATACATGGTAACTTTTAAAACAAAAGCATTTATTTGGGGCTGACCTACAAATCAGAGTCTTATTCTACTATCCTCATGGTGTGAAGCATAGTGGCATACAAGCAGATCAGTAATGAAGAGGTCGCTGAGAGTTTTACATCTGGATTGGTAGGCAGTAGGAAGGGAGAAAGACGCCAGCCTTGATTTGAGCACCTGTGACCTCAAAGCCAGTGACACATTTTCTCCAGCAATGCCACACCTACCGCAATGCCTAAGAGTGTTTCTCTCTCCGCACCTCCATTTCACCAGTACTATACTATACTAGTCTCTAAACGTACCCCTTCAACCAATGGCCTCTTTCTAGTTCTCCAGATGCTACATTTACTCAGTGTTAATTACACAAAAGGTTTGAAGCTAAGGCTTTCATATGAGAGATAACAAGAATTTCTCTTGGGGGGGGGCGGTCTCCCTCATTTCACTTAGTATAATTTTTAAAGCTCTAAAGATTGTCCTGCAATTTTCACGATGTCATTTTTTACAGGTAAGTGATAATCCATTGTGTGCATATTCCATCACATACTTATCAGTTGATGGACATATAGGTTGTTTCGCTGTTGTAAATATTTTGGGTAAAGTGGAGATGAGCATGGGTGTGCAAGGTTCACTTTATGTACTTCCTGTAGACCAGTGGTTCTCAACTTGTGGGATGTGACTCTGTTTTGGATAGAACAACCCCTTCACAGGGTCACATATCCGATATCCTGCACATCAGACATGTACATTATGATTCATAATAGCAGCAAAATTACACTATGAAGTAGCAATGAAAATAATTTTATGGTTGGGGTCCCAGCCACATGAGGAACTGCATTAAAGAGTCTCAGCATTAGACAGGTTCAGAAATACTGCTCTAGAACATCTAACTTGTTCACATTAAATCTGGGCTAGGATTTCTGAATGACTTTTGTTAGCCCGATCCTCTAAAACCACATATTCACTTGACATTTCTCTTCTATTGTCTTGTCTAAGTTTCAGTGGTGCATGTTGCTTTCCCTCTGGAATGTAAGAGTTTATTTTTGTGTTTCTGTTTGTGGCAATGTTGTTTTACTATTTGCTTAATCAGCAACCCGATTCATAATTTCTCCTATCTCCTTTCTAAAACCCAGATGTATTCAGTTAGCATAACATCGGTTTATTTTGGTTTTCCACATCCCCTGACCTGAACTCTGAACAATGGATATTTTGTTGTTAAGAAGATGATCAGATACTATGGGTTGCACTCTGGTACTTTGAATGACATATTAGTCAAATCCTTGACTACTCAGCTGTACACCCCCCCCCCATGGTCTTGCAACATAGTTCATGTTGCCCATAGATTCACTCTGCTTTTTATGCTGCCCAGGAGCTATTGAGTGCTCTGCATACACTTCCAAGCACTAATATCACATACAGGAACCACTATATTGTCTATAAATCTCAATACCACTTTTTCTAGGGTAGCAGAAAGATCATATTAGATCGTGCTACTCCCAGGTATAATTTGTCCCTAGCTTTATTATAGATAGACTGTAATTAAATAACAGAGTGTAAAGAGCATGGATGTTCCTGAAAGATGTTGACCTGGCTTATCTGTTCTTGTTTTGCTGCAGTGGCTAACTGTACTAGTTTGATCCACTATGCCATGTTTTCAGCACATCCATGATCTTTACAAATTCGTGCCACTTGGTTCATTTCATGCAGAGGCCATGATAGCTCCTTGAACTTCCACAGCTCGCACAGTTGGCAGCTACTGAGTGCTATCTTTTAGCACTCATTTGGTTCCCTATCAAACTCGGGTAACAGTTTTCATTATTTGATGTACCTATGCCTTTGCTTACTGCCTATTCACTTTTAAGCATTTTTCCCCGAGAGTAGGGATTTGGTTTCCTGATGAGTGTACGCTGCTAACTAATGTACCATATTACAGTAAGCATAGTTAATATTTATTGTATATAGTCAATGATTATATTAACATGCATTACCTGTCTATGTAATATTCTTCTGTATAGCCATGAATAGTTTACTTTTATGTACCTTTTATTTTTCTTTTAACCTGAGTTCTGAAGATCTGGTTGAAGTCTTTATACTAATGCAGGTTTTCTTGGCTAAACTTCTTTTTAGCTAAATATTTAAGTTACTTATAGTGAAAAGAACACTGATATGTTCAAAAGGTTGCCGTGAGCAATGTAACTTTAGAAGTTTGAAAATGTAGTCTGATGTCAAAAGGAATGGGAATAAAAACAGTCATTACAATATTCTAGAGCTCAGCACTGGAATGACCTGGAAACTTTTTTTGCATTATGGGCAAGCTCGAGGCCACTGAGAGACCTGTCCCTCAGAACAAAATAGTGGTACCTGAGTAGGAACAGCACCTAAAGTTGAACTCTAGTCTCTATGCTTGTACACACACACACACACACACACACACACACTCCACACCACACATGTACAAGCACAAATATGCATATGCATTTGCCACATGAAATAATATATATACATAGAGAAAATTTTATCCTATACCTAATTACTACATTGTTTGCTATTTACTGAAGACTTACAACTTCAAAATAGTTTTATTACATGCTTTCTTGTCATGAAAATCTCCTAACAAACTAGTTATGATAGTTGTAAGTAGGATATAACATAGAGTGATAAGATTCATTAAATCCAGTGTCATTGTATCAACAGAAAATGTAGGTATTTTTTATAAAATAATGCAGAGACCACAGACATTAAGCTATGGTAATTTGCAAGTTAGTCTGAAGATCAGTGAATTTTTGTTGTGTCTCCATGGTTTTTAAGTATTTTTTAAATCAGAGATGGAAAAAAATCCAGAATACGTCACCTATAGAAAACACTGTTTTTCAAAAACATTTTTGTTTGTTTGTTTGTTTGTTTGTTTGTTTTTTATCAGTACAACAGAGCACAAAGCTTTAAAGTGGTTTATTTATGATTCAGGGTTATGATAAAATGTAAACATTATCACATAAGAATGTCACCTTTCCCTGTTACGTATACACAGATGCTTTTATTGTTTTCCAAAGCGGAGGCCTCATACCACCTGACCTTAGGAGACAAATAAAGAATAACTTTTCATTCAGTTAATAGCAGGAATCTAAGAAACGCAGAGTAGAGTCATTTTATTCCACACATGAGAATTCGTCTAGAAGAAAGACCCAATAAATCTTTGTAACATGAATTACTATTTTATTGGTATTTGAGTTTATGGTTAGTTGATTGAAACCAGTGTTTGGCTCTTCCCTACATGTTAATATTGAGCCAGCTGTCACTTAAACTAAAATTTCTGATGAGTAGCACAAGTCTGAGGTGTAACATAAGTCAAAGAAGTTGCTGGCTCTTTATGAGCTAATATTAGGCAATGTCTGCATGAAATCATGGTGTAATTGAAAGAGCTTGTTCGATGATATCAGAATACAGATTTGGTATCTCCTTCAATCAAGGCTAGTAACTACAGTCCTTCACGGCATGACCTCAAATAAATTCATGATACTACAATTGATTTGAACATCAGAATGCAATCTCAACTACGACCCATTTGCCCACAGCTGGATTTAATTATGCTGTTTCACCTTGTCCTGTTTCTCTACTGGGGTTTTCTTTCCTAACTAAATACAGCAATTACAATTTAAATGAAATGTCTTGACTTCTAGTCCCCAAAACGTTAGTTCCCATTTCCCCCTTATGATGCTTTTCTGTGTTTTGTTTATAAGCATCCCTCACATGCTTAATAATTGTGCTTCTCAAGTTTAGCACTGGTCGGTTTGAAAGTAGAACCTAGTCATTAGAAAACTAAGGATGAGAAAATATGACAAATATCATGCTTTTATTTTTGCAGCAATCAGGCAAAGTAATTGTTTATCAGCCACGAATCTTTCAAAAATTTGCCTGAAGTATCAGAATTCCATACCTGTTTACCTAGCTCACGTTTGTGTTCAGATATAAGTGAGAAATCA
Organism: Rhombomys opimus; assembly: GCA_010120015.1. Taxonomy (NCBI): domain Eukaryota; kingdom Metazoa; phylum Chordata; class Mammalia; order Rodentia; family Muridae; genus Rhombomys; species Rhombomys opimus. The sequence continues at coordinate 901,376 of REGO01000620.1, forward strand.
AATGTAAAAAAGAATTTAAATACTCAGCAAATCAGAAGAAACTTTAATATAGGTGACTTTCCAGATATAAATGGCTTCTCATATTCTCTAATGGCATTTTTAATCTTTTTTTTTAGTGATTTCCACAGTTTTGTTCTTATCATTTTTGTACTATACAGTTAAGTCCTCAGTGTGACTCTGAAATAGTTTTGTTTTCAAAAATGTATCATCAGTGCCATTTACTGACTATGGGCAACTTTATGTTTCTTCTCAGTCTTTCTCACGGTATTTCCATTTAGTTAAATGTTGTTGAAACATCTGATCTACTTTTCTCTTAAGTAATGTGTCTACCATCCACAGTGCTGTTTCTAAGCCTGTGGGTTATGACCCATTTGGAGGTCTAATGAACTTTTCATAGGGGTAATCTAAGACCATCTGAAAAGAAAAAAAAAACATATTATGATTCATAGCAGTAGAAAATAAATTACAGTTATGGAGTAGCAACAAAAATAATTTTATGGATATGGGTCACCACAACAGGAGGAAGTATATTGAAGGGTCACTGTACTGAGAATTCTGGAATTTTGGTTTCCTTTAAAAAAACATACAAATATTAAAAGATTTTTTTTTTATTTTTAACCCTAAGTGTATACCTATGGGGCCACTCTGCAGCAGCCGATGATGATTTCTCTCATGCTCTAGCAGTTGCTTTTCAGAAAAGGGAAGTCCTCCCATCAACCAACCCCAGCACATCTTCTTCCAATGAGGCTAGGTAAGACAGCCCTGATAGGGGGAAATGAATGCAACAGGAAGCAACTGAGTCCATGTTTTTGTTAGCATGGTTTTGTTAGCTGCATATAGTTCCCATAATGTTATTTATAATTATGGGAACTTTTTAGATGGCATATAAATGTGAGAGCCCCACTTGGTGTGGTTGGTGGTTGGTAGTTGTTGGTGGTTCAGAGGCAGTGGTTGAAGTTTGTTAGTAGTTGTGCTCAAAGAAGAAACAAGAAAAAAAGTTAGATTTAAGAAGCTCTCCCTCTGCTCTATCCTTCTTTCATTCCTTTCTCATGACAGGGGGCAAAACTGGGGGCATAAAGGATGGGAAAAGGAAACAAAGACCAGCTACAAGTCAGAGCATTAGGAAGGTTGAGAACTACTGATCTACAAGATTCAGAGTCAAATTGTTAAAATTGCTCTTAGGATATGGGTTCCTGAAAAAAAAAAAAGTGTATAGATTTTGAGCCTTCTGTGGAGCAGAAGGCTGAGAGCTAAGAACTGCATGTTTCTCTAGATGGCCATGTTGGAGAATAAAGAGCAAAGGGTATGAGCACCTTGGGCACACAATGGTCACCTCTCTCACATAGAGATGAGACAGAAGCATGGGACTAATGAGAGATTGTGTGACTTTTGGAGAGTTCTAGGTTTTTTCTGCAAGCCCAAAGATTTGTATTTTTTATGTTTATTTATTTATTCACTTTACATACCCAGTAAAGCTCCCTCCCTCCTCTATCCCAGTCCACCCCTCCCAACTACTTCCCTTTTCCCCCTCCCCTTCTTCTCAAAAAAAGGAAAGTCTCCTCCAACCCCCATCAACCCATCCCAGTGCACTCTCTTCTACTGAGGCCAGGCAAGGACCTGCTCCACATGAAGACCAAGCTGCCCATCAGTTACATGTGCTTAGGGGGCCTATACACATATAAACAAAGCACTCTTTGTTTGTTGTTTCAGTCTCTGTAAGCTCCCATGGGCCTAGGTTATTTGACCCTGTTGGTTCTCTTGTGGAGTTTTTGTCCTCTCCAGTCCTTTAATTTTTTTCTGTCACATTTCCACAAGACTCCTGAGCTCTGTTTAATGTTTAACTGCAAATCTCAATACCTTTTGGATCCACTGCTGGGTGAAGCCTCTTAGAAGACTAGTTATGCTGACCTAGTTATTCTAGGCTTCTGCCTGAAAGCACAGCAGAATACCATTAGTAGTTTCAGGGGTTGGCTCTGTCCCATGGGGTGAGTCTCAGGTTGAGTCAGTCATTGGTTGGGCAGCTCCACAATTTCTGCTCCATATTTACTCATACACTTCCTGTAGGAAGGGTACATTTTGGGTCGGTGGTTTTGTGGGTGAGTTGGTATACCCCTTCCTCCACTGGAAGATCTGCCTGGCTATAGGAGGTGGCAACTCAGTCTTCATATCCCCTGTTACTAGGAGTCTCTGCTAAAGTCATCCCTGTATCCTGCCAGGATCCTGCTGTGTTGCAGGTCTCCAGCTTGTCTCAGATGTGACCTTTTTTGGTTTCCCTTCTCTCTCCTAACCCTCTCACCTCCGACTCTTGCTCTCCCTACATCTGATCCCTTCTCTTGTTTCCCTCCCCACACCATCTGCCACCCAGTTCCCTCTCTTTATCTACTTTCATTATCTATTCTATTTCTCCTTCTGAGTGACATTCAAGCAACCTTCTTTGGGCCCTACTTGTTATTTAACTGCTGCAGGGAACAAAACTGATAGCATCATTGCCCTTCCTTTCCCTAAAGGTATCATATTTAAAATACTCTCATATTGCAAAGCAGTTCAATACTCATGCAACGTGTTACCTTTAAATTTTTATATTTGTTTTTATACAAAAATGATTTTATATGTGATAATAATACCAATATGTTAAAAAAACTGATACCGACTATTTGTGTTTTTGTTGCCTTATATTGCTGAAACTGAATACCAGATATTATCCATTTATATGAAAGAAAGATTTATTTTTATATTATAGCTTCAAACTGTAGGTGCATTTCTCTTTTGCTTTGTGTTTTGTGGTAAGGCAAAATATCACCATGGAAATAATGTGTCACAGTGAGTCTGTTTCCTTCATGATAGGGAGGAGTAAAGAAATACAGAGAGGAGATTGAGACAAGCCTAAT
>REGO01000620.1:918586-931232 GCA_010120015.1 Rhombomys opimus
AGTTTCCCTGTGTAGCCCTGGCTGTCCTAGACTAACTTTGTAGACCAGGCTTGCCTTGAACTCACTGATCTGGCTGTCTCTGCCTCCTGAGTGCAATGGGATTAAAAGCATAAGTCATCATATCCTGCTCCAGGGAGATATTTTAATGAAGTAAAAAAAAAATTCCTAGAGAGAAAAGAAACTTAGGATTGTTGTAAATGATAATGTGGAAACTGCAACAATATTTCTCATGGAAAGTGTAGCTTGAATAATGACATGACTGATGTTATGAAAAAGAAACAATAGATAGCAAGCATGAAGCGATGCTCAGAGGGAGCCTTACTTCATGAATTACTTTTTCGCTCATGTTTTAGGTATATTTTTACTAATAAAGAGTGAAAATATTATATAATTGGCCAATAAGGTAAGTGCTTACCAAGCACATATCCAGTAATATAGTCTTCCATTCTCAACATCACCTGCATGAACAGACAGAAGTGAAGGTGGCTTGGCCCCAAACCTGAGAAATTAACAAGCTCCTAACTTTTAACACTGTACTTCATTGCTTTCACAGGGTGTTCTTGAGCTTGTTCATGAAAAGCCACCTCTACGACTCTAGCCAGGAGATATTTACGGCATTACAGAAGAATAGCAAGAATTTCCTGATAAAAGTCTGTGTAGAGTATGACCCTCACACTGCCTGGATCTATGAGAGTTCAAGAGAAAAGATGAAGAAAAAAAATGTGTAATGTTTAAACATGCATAACACACACACACGCGCACACACAATATAATCCATGTAAACATGCCATTTTTTCCAGAATAACAAAATGGCATACAAATAATAAACAAAAATCAAAATGACTGGTAGTTGATACATTACACAAAACTTATTAGAGGGTACTGCGCAGGTACAAGGATTACAAACTTGACTGAAAAGAAATATTTCACTGTAGAAGGTGTAGTACCTATGAGGATGTGTTGATCTATGTGCAGGATACAAATGTTGGAATTGATTTTAATTCTGGGCATAAAGCAACGAAAATTAGGAGATAACACAGCTTATTATGTGTATGCTATTGCCTATCTCTCTGAACAGAATTCAGCTTATGATACTATTTCAAGCAATAAGCAAAAGGAAATAACCGAATCTTATGTAAGAAGTGGGAAATAGTAAGATCTGGAGGGGACAGGAACTCCACAAGGAGAGCAACAGAACTAGAAATTTGAACACAGGGGTCTTCCCAGAGACTCATACTCCAACAAAGTACCATGCCATGGAGATAACCTAGAACCCCTGTACAGATGTAGCCCATGGCAGTTTAGTGTCAAAGTGGGTTACATAGTAATGTGAAGAGGGACTGCCTCCTACACAATCTGATTGACCTGCTCTTTGATCACCTCCCCCTGAGGGGGGAGCAGCCTTACCAGGCCACAGAAGATGACAATGCAGCCACTCCTGATGAGATCTGATAGACTAAGATCAGAAGGAAGGAGAGGAGGACCTCCCTTATCAGTGAACTTGAGGAGGGGCATGTGTGAAGAAGGGGGAGGGCAGGTGGGATCGGGAGGGGAGGAGGGAGGGGCTTATGGGGGGATACAAAGTGAATAAAGTGTAATTAATAAAAATTTTAAAATATGAAAAAAGAATAACATCTAAATTAAACATAAATTTGAGAAGACACTCTGTACAGTGGAAGACTTAAACACAAGACAAAGATAATACATTTTAGAAAAATAAATTCCAAATGAGAGAATTCAGAAAAATGCGAAGTTTTAAAGAGTTTGTAGAAATTCTGTTGTTTCTGTTGTTGATGAGGTCCAGCATTAATTTCTTTTGGTCTGATAGGATGCGTGGGGGGTGTGTTACATTAATTTTCTTGTATCAGTTATGATTTGCTTTGTGACCAACTTAAAAAGTTTCTTGAGGTGCTATGAAGAAAGTATATTATTTTGTGTTTGGTAGTGTTCTTAGATATCTAATAGATCCATTTGATTTATAACAAGATCCAGTGTTTCTCTTTAGTTTTTGTCTGGATGCCTTGTTCATTGCTGAGAGTGGAGTATTGATGTCTGTCATATTATTAATGTGTGAGGGTCATTTGTTTGTTTGTTTGTTTAGAAATGTGGGTACCTTTGCATTCAGACCATAAATGATTAGAATGCCAACTTGGTGCATTCTTCCCTTGATGAGTATGAGTGTATATTGTTAGATATTAGAATGGCTACACTAGCTTTCTTTTTAGATCCATTTTCTTAGGAAATCTAAACTGTTCTGTGATGTATAATCACACTACAAACAACAGACCAAAGGAAATTAAATAAAGAGGAAAGGCCTAGGGGTGATGCATGGATTTCCTTAAGTGGGGGAAATAGAATAGAATATTTTGGTTGGGCTGGAAGCAGATCAGGATGGGAACATCAAATGCTGTTGACTTTGATTAAATGAAACACTCACATACATTGTTATTGAATATGCTAATTATATTACATATGTGTTATATGAATAAATGTGTTCCAACCCAGAGAAAAAACTTTCACCCCACTAGAATTATAAATTTTACTTGGTAAAATATATATGGTAAGAAATAATTTCTCTTAGAATGAAACGTACTTAAATATATTTTTGCACAATTTCTTGATATTATAAAAAGCAAATAATAGATACCTATCTATGAACTTGTTAGCTGAATCATGTAATATTCAAAAATTATGATATTATACATTCATCCAGGCAAAAAGTTGATTTCCATGTGTATATCCATTTCTTAAAAGAAGCATATATCAAAAATGTTACATCATAGATGATATTTTTGTATAAGTAAGATGCAGGCATATGTTTTATTCCTAGACATCAAAAATATTAGGAGATATACATAATATGTGGTTAATAGCTTTTCTTGAAGAAGTGGGCTAGAAATTTGGAGGATGTCCAGGATTTTGTTATCTAGTTCTTTATGTGATTCATTTAAAAAAAATGATAAAATCTGTAGTCTGAAAAGACAATTTAATAGAGAATAACATTACTGAAATATGCATGCATACTACTCTGTTAATATAGTAGAACACACAGCACTGTTCCTTGTACAAAACAAGAAAAGAAGGATTTTACTCTTCATTTCACAATTAATTCAACAAAATCGCTATTATTGAGTTTTACTCAGGTTTATGAAATCTCCAAAATTGGTAGGGAACCTTCAGAGGCAAGTAATGCTTCTTTAAAGGGCATTCTGGCTATTCGTGTGAGAGTTAACAGATTGTAGCTGTTGGAACACTGTGATCTACTCTGAGTGATAGAGTGGGGTACTGTAGTTCATAGCAATAAATGCCAACTGTTCTGACTTTATCAGTAAACAGATATTGCCAACATATTCCTGAGCACAGTGTCATTGCCTAACACTCAACACACAGAAACAAAATGGTTTCTAATGTTTATTATCATCACATCACTTGTTTAAAAAAGCAATTTTTGTTTGCTTCTGAAATGCTTTTATCTAATACCATAGTGTATTGCTACCTTTGACAATATATAACCTTAGATTCTGTAAAACTAAAAAAAAAACCTTTAAATTCAATCATATACATTTACTAAGTATTTTGTATATCCTTAGAAATTAAAAATTTAAAATGAAAAGCAAATATTAATATGTTTTACTTTATACAAAATAAAACTAATCAAAATTTAAACAACGAATCACTCATTATTAAGACCTAATGATTCTTTTTGGATGTCAGTGCAGTCTATATTTCCATTGTTTAACACAACTTCATAATAAGAGAGAATATATACAATACCTGCTCATTTCAAAATCTCCCAAAAAAGCTATAGTAAGCCCTGAAACAATGCTTTTATAGTTGTTTGTTCTAAATATCAATTGAGAATAAACATTGATTCCTTTGGTTACTTAACTACTTCTTCAATCTATATGAATTTTAAGATTACTTTTCTTGTTTTGTGAATTGTGTGTATGCACATGAGTGTGTGTTTTGCTGTGTTGTGTTTATATGTTCCCAAGGAAGCCAGAAGGCACATTGGATCACTTCATACTGAAATCGCAATCATTTATGACTCGTCTGTTGTGGGTGCTAGTATGTAAACTCTTGTCCTTTTGAAAAGTGTTAAGTGCTTTTAACTTCTGAGACATCTCTCCATTGCTGATTTTAGTATTTTGATGAGAATTTTATTGATTTTTTTAAAGAAGAGCCATTTTAATAATTTTCATTCCCCTCATCTTTAGCAATAAGCACTGAGCAATTTCAATAAATTTTGAAAGTTATTTCAGAAATGACAGCCTCTTCAGCAAACAGTGCTGGGAAAACTGAATATATGCCTTGTCTTAGGGTTTTGTTTCTGTGAAGAGACATTATGACCTTGAAAACTCTTATAAGGGAAAACATTTAGTTGGGGCTGGATTACAGTTTCAGAACTGTTGTCTATTATTGGCATTCTGGAAAACATGGTGGAATGCAAGTAGACATGGTACTGGAGAAGGAGATAAGAGTTCTACATCATGATCTTCAGGCAGCAGGGAGTAAACTGAGAAACACTTCCTTCAATAATGCCACACCTACCCTAACAAGGCCTCACCTCCTATAGTGTCACTATGTATGAGCCTATGGGGGCAAATTACATTTAGTTCACCACATTCCACTCCCTGGACCCCATAGACTTTTAACTACATCATAATGCAAAGTGCATGTAGTCCAACTTCTAAAGTCCCATAGTCTGTAAGAGTTCAAAATCCAAAATCTATTTTGAGATCCGAATAATATCTTTTTTTACATTATTATTATTATTATTATTATTATTATTATTAATTATTATTAATTACACTTTATTCATTTTGTATCCCCCCATAAGCCCCTCCCTCCTCCCCTCCCGATCCCACCCTTCCCCCACTAAGCAAACCAGGCACTGGGACTTTCAGGCTTGGAGAGCACAGTGGAGGGCCCCCAGGACTTTCCAGAAGACATCTGGACTGGCATCCCAGTCTCCTGCTGCAGCAGGACTTCCTAACCTGGCAGCAGCAGCAGCACTGAGCTCGCAGAGCCCATCAGTCCTGCATAACAATAAGCAGGCAAACCAGAGAGCAGAGAGCCCGGATACCCAATCCTTGCCAAAGTTGCCTGCTTGAGAGTGAGTGTGCTCTTGAGTATCTACAGAGCCCCAGATCCAGGGTCCTTCTAAAACAGAAGCCAAGCATCGGACCCCTCCCACCCACAAACCCACTTTGGGAAACAGAGGGTCACTTGAGACATTGAAGCCCCTGCTCTGTGGATCCAATTGAGGAGTTAAGGCAGTTAATGCCAGAAATTGAACCGTGACCATCACTAGCGCCTGCTACATATACAGTACAGAGTCCCTTCCACACACTCAAGGGTTCAACATTACCACACCGTCCCTTGAGACACACTTCTGCGCACACTTACACACACACACACACACACACACACTTGTGCGCACCTGCATTTGCCCTTTTGCGCCTGCGAACTTTTCTCCCACAGGGACAGCTAGTCCATTAACACACACGCTGAGGCCACAGGACCTCTCTCAGCTTCCTGAAGAACTCTCCAGATGTCAGAGAGACACAGTACCAGTCTGAACTGCTGAACCCAAAAACAAACAGGGAAGGTTTCAGATAAGCCAATGGCCAGGGGTAGGTGAAAGAACACATCCAACATAAATCAGGACATCATGACTTCACCAGCAAACCCCAAAATTGATGGATACTCCAATTCATCAGAAGCACAGGAAAATGACTTTAAAGCTATGCTTACCCAATTATTTGAGTCTCATAAAGAGGAAACAAACAATTCTCTCAGAGCAATAGCCATGCAAATTCAGACAGTTAAAGAGGAAATGAACAAATCTATCAAAGATTTGGCACAAGTAGAGATAAAATTAGTGGTATATAGAAAGGAAATGAACAAAAAAATAGAGACCATCATAGAGAGACAGGAATCCACATTCAAACAGATAAAGGATATAGTGCAAGGCATGAGAACAGAATTAGACTCAATAAAGAAAACACAAACTGAGAAAACCCTTGAGCTGGAGAACTTGAAGAAAAGATCAGGCTGTAACTTTTAAAGTGCATAATTTATTAAGCTTAGATATATATAAAAAAAACACTAAATTTTCACCTGTTTAAATACACCTTATGATTTGCACCTCCTTTGAAATTCACTTGCATAGCCACTCTTTTTTATGATATCTAAATTCATATGCTCACAAGTAGTCCCATATATGATCAAATCCCTAGAACTAAAAAGCTCAACACTATTCAATACAGTATAACAGGAGTCTGTTCTTCCTTTTCAGGTATGAAACATAGGAATTTAAGTTTAATCAATTTACAAATGTATCTTTGAGGCTACACAAATAAAATACTGCCTCTAGTCAAGGCTGCTCAAAGAAGAAAACCCTCAGGGCAAGCTGTCAGTTTACACAGTAGCTTAAAAAAAAGAAGAAGTTTGAGAAGCATTAGCCTTAAAGCAGGAAAGACAGGAGAAACTGTAATGTTCACCCATATCCCAGAATTATCTTGACTTATATAAGCTGTACACATACAATTACCAAAGGGCATATGCACTCCAACTATAATAGAAAATTGGCAAGTCTGCAAAGAGAACTCAAAGTAGTTTTCAGCAGAATTTTGCTTGTAAGCTGACTAATGGGAGTCAAAAACATGCCTATTGTATGTTAAAACATTTAATAATTGTTTATGTAGCTGTAACTGCTATAATCAAAGTAAAAGAAGAGCAAAATCCTATTTTCACATCTTTAGGAGTTACTGAATGTATCTCCTGTCTCTGAATGTGGATTCCTGTCTCTCTACAATGGTCTCTATTTTTTTGTTCATTTCCTCTCTATATGCCCCTAATTTTATGTCTACTTGTGCCAATATCAAAGTGATGTATCATATTCGAGGTTGAAATTAATTTACTTGTTTGGATACTAAGTCATTTAAAACATTTCTGTGTGGTAAGCTCTGCTTTGTATTAGAGGGAAATATATATTTATATATCCAATAACAGACAGAACTGAACACAAGGCTGATTATTTGTGATTAGACTTCCCTTTACTCATTATTTATTTTATAATTTATATATTAAAAATGTAATTTTATTGAATCATAACTATGACTAATAAAAATTAGACTGCAAAATGGAAAAAGCATAGAAAATACAATAATATAAAATATTTTCTTTTTTTATATCATTCTCAAAAAGAATCACTGAAAGTGAACATAAGTTTAAAACTCAGATAAAGTCTGAGTGCTGATGGAAACCAGAGAAGATGATAATCACATAACAATAGTAATTATTTGACCCAAAGAATTGAAACTCTTTTCTATGAATAAAAGAAAACCTCACAAATCATCACAGAACATATACTCCTCTCCAGATATTTCAAAAGAACTTAAGACATTAACTCTAACAAATTCCATGTGACAAAATGTTTAGACTGTCACACCAGCAGTTATAAAATCATCATACTAATCATTGCCCTAAGAAACAGATCACAGAATTAGGGAGGGCAAAATACTTAATGAATACAAGAAAAATCAACATAGTCTTTGAAAATAATAAATCGCCATGCCTTTGAAAAATAACCAATTAAAATGTATGCACATATATCATAGAGGAACAATATTCATTAGAGTTATTTGGCACAGATACAAGCAAGATTTAGGAGCAGTGCAGAAAAGGATTTAATAAAACCTTTGTATTTTTACTGGGACTACAGTTTTCTTCACAATAAAATCAACATATGATGTCAATGACTTCCATTAATGTTAAAAAAAATAGCAAATGTTCGTATTTTTGTACCTTTATAAAATAATTGGATTTTAAGATGAGCATGATCATGTATGCTTAAAATACTACCACATACGAGGCATAACCAAAAAACATATGTACCAGAAATTTGTTGCATTTTTTCAATATGATAAATAATCTTGCAGTGTATGTAAAACAAACTTAACTACACACAAGATAATGAAATAATGAGATGTTTCTTTTGATGTATATTCTTCTCTATGCCCGATATCAGTTTACACTATTTAGATTGCTACTCTCTAAAATAATATACACATTTGCTTCCCCTTCTTCCATGAGCTGTTTGACTCCCTCAACCTAGACCATGCTATCCTTTCACTTGGAATAGTTAACGAGTGATTTGACATCTCAAATGAATTTAACAAACTTGACTATACATTCATTCTTTAAAGTCATCTTCGGGCTATGAAACTTCTCCATTCATTTTTATTATTCACTGTCCCATTTACAGAATAATTGTCACCTCCTAGACCTCTGAATTCTGGCTCCTGACCATCTGACTCTCACAGTATCTCTCAGCTAAAAATGCTATATATAAGTTTAAAAGAAAAAAAAAAAAACTTCAACATTTATCTTCTGTTGAACTTTCTTCCATTAGGTTCAGATTTATATTTCCGTGGTTCTTTTGATCTTGTCCCACGAGCCTCTTAAACCTCTCTCTAACTAGCTGGTCAAGATCTAAAGTCATATCCTGTTTCTTTTCTTCCCCAGAGCCTCATCACTTCTTGCACACCGAGTGGCCCATACCGTTCTGCCAACCACAAACACCAGGTTTCTAGTTCACAATTTCCCTTTGCTATTGTGTTGTTCCCTTTATATAGTATTGTGCTATTAATTTTATCTTCTAATTATAAGTTAGATCAGCCTAGGTTTTCCTATCCCTAAGGGTATATTTAAATTAGTTTTTCTGATATTGAAGAACCTTTCCCATTTACTTTCATTTGGTTAACTTCTAACTCTTCATCTCTGTTTCAATTTTAGTTCTCTGTGAAAATATTCTTAATCACAGCTTACTTATCCTAATTTTAACTTCTAGACATATATTCTCAGAGTCGTCACTAAAGGATTACTTCAATGTTTTGTGTGGGTAATCTATACATGACTGAGTTTCGTGAAACATTGAGTTTCTAATTCTAGCTTAGTCATAAGCTTGCCCTAGATTTGTGAATGTATAATAAATGTGGAATTTTTTTCTAGGACTTGTAGGTGTGATGTTTAGTTACTTATATGAGAGCGCTCAACGTTTTTCATGTAGGTACTTAATGCTATTAATTCACCTTTTAGAAACTCCTACATTGTGTTTCACAAATTTGGGTATGTTGTATATTCACTTTCAACCATTTCTTGAAAGCCTTTGGCTTCCATTTTTACTTCTGTTTAGACCCATGTTTTCTTCTGTTGAGAAAATATTTTGTGTCTGTATGAAAACTTCACATATCAATACTAAATCTGATGGCTTAGGTAGGAAACAGGAAATGGGATGTCTGGCAGGCAGAAAGAATTCTGAGATAGAGCCAGGAGGGAGAGATCCGGCTGGCAAGATGTGAAGAGCACAGACATGTAGTACCTGAGCAGAGGTAACCAGCCATGTTGCAGAATGTCTATTAGTACAATGGATTGTTTTAAGTTATGAATTAATCAGAGAAGATCCCAGCTATATGGTCTCAGTATTTGTAAATAATGTATTCAATAGCATGAGCCCTTATCCAGAGGGCACAGGATCAAGAAGAAAAACACTCACCACAACATACTGGCCCATAACATAATGGTGTACATATGTGGGGCACAGAATCCAAACTAACCTGAGAAAAGTCCAAGGTAGAGGCACAAAACCTCCCCCAAAACACAACAGCTTCAAAGATCTGTCTCAAAAAAAAAAAAGAAAAAAAAAGAAAGAAAGAAAAGAAAGAATGAAAGAACAAATGAATGAGGGAAAGGAAGGAAGGAAGGAAGGGAGGGAGGAAGGAAGGAAGGAAGATGGGACTGACCTGGTCTCTTTAAAAGAGAAGGAAAGATGACCAGACAGGTACCTCAGGCAAGCTCTGAACTGAGAAAGCTTTCCAGAACATTGCTGTGAAGTGAGCCCAGGAAATCAGCTGGGAAAAAAAGTTTTTAGCCAAAGAGACATCAAGGAATAGGAAACCACAGAGAGGCTACAGCAGAGCTTGCAGGTAGATGGTGACTGTTTGGAAGGCGCCTACAGCCAAAGAAACACATGCCAACCTGAGGAACACTTACAGATGCATTCCCAAACCAGCTAATATCAGAGAAGGCCTTATCTCTGCCCACAGCCAGATAGAATGAGGGGCCACCAGCCAGTAGGAGCATTCCAGAAGGGAGGGGTCAGGCATCTGGTGAGCACAGGCCCAGAAATGGGCAAAATGCAAGGCTGGTGAAGGCCGCAGACCCAAGTCAGAGGCTTTGCATAACCTGGTGAGCAAAGGCCTGACCCACTTGGGCTAATGTAAACCAGTGGAAATCCATCCAGGCTTAAGGTAGAGTCAGGTGGAAGGTCGAAATACCTCCTCCTGTGAACAAAGTGATTAAGTATGAGTGGGTACCATTTCGCAAGGGAAGAGCATTTTTTGTTCCTTGCTTTTTGTTGCCCTCTGTGTTTTATGTGGTAGCTGTGTGTTACCTGTTAGGAAATTCTTGGTTCTTGGTAAAATTTGTTTCTAGGTTTTGGGAAACTGGCACTTAGGAATGGATATGGACTAACATAGTGGGCTGGGAAGATTCACAAGAGAGATAGCAGACCATTCCACCAGGATCTGCTTAGTTCCCTGGGGATGGGGGCAGAGAGGGAGGAGTTGCTGCAACAGAAGTTATGCTAGAGAGCTGAGATGAGACTGTGGCCTGGGCTTGAAGGAGTGGAGGGAGAGGTAAAGGTTTTCACTTAACCTACCTTCTTTGTTCGCTGAGGTAGCCTGTGGGTTTCTGGTATTGTCTGCTGGTTACCAATGAAATAAAACCAAAGTGCAGTATGCATTTATTTGTTATTTTTCTCAGGTAAAAACAATCCTGTTGATTTCCATATGATCCATTCTATTTCACTGACCTTTATTACAGAGATATAGAATCCATTTTGTGGATTCCAGCACTTGATGAGTTTTATTGTTCCTATTATACATTTTAAAATTTGGGGAAATCACACATATGGTTCAGGGACCCACATAAGCTTCAATGATATAGATCTGATCTAGCACTCCATTTTACCAATAAGCCTTTATACTTAGTGCTAAACACACTGATATTTGGAATGAATTAAAATTGAATACCACTGTTTAGAAATCTATGATAATTTGAGAACTTTCTTCCATAGTTATATTGGTGTCAATCATAAAGATGAGTGACTATCAGTAGTATGCATATTTGGAGTTGGTGGATTCTTACTTTCTTTTTATTATTACTATCATCATTTGTTACAGTTCATTCAATATTATCCCAGTGTTGGCCTCCTTCCTTGCCGTCTCCCAATCCTACCCTCCCTTCCTATTCTCCCCTTATGTCCCTCCCTTAGTCCACTAATGGGGGAGGTCCTACTCCCCTTCTATCTGACTCTAGTCTATCAGGTCTCATCAGGACTGGCCGCATCTTCTTCCTCGGTGGCCTGGCAAGGCTGTACCCCCCCCCCCCAGAGGCTGGTGATCATAGAACCAACCACTGAGTTCATGCCTGAGAAATCCCCTGATCCCCTTACTAGGGTCTTCACTTGGAGATTGAGTCTGTGGGCTAAATCTGATTGAGGAATCAAAGCAGAGGATGAGACTCAGAGTCAAACTTTGCACGGAAAGGGGGATAGAAAGACCTGGACAGGCAGTAGCAGGAGACCAACAGAGCCAAAAAAGCTGAGCCCTGGCAGCTCTGAAGAGAATGATACCCCAACCAAGGACAATGCATGGTAGATTTTTTCTTAAAGGGATCTGATATGGTCTTCTTTCAAGATATAAATCTAAACACAACATAGAGTCTTGGAATTGACAAACGCATCACAGCTCTCTGCTTTATTGATACCTATGAGATACCGCTTCTTTCATACTGAAATTTTGCATTACATGGAGCTTCTGTGATTCTGTTATGTCTTACAGCAGCTGCTAGACTCTTCACTGGGTGGCACTTACACACTTTTATTGTCACCGGGTCTTCTAGGATTCTGTTGTGACTTTCTGTAAAATATATTAAGAAATTTATTATATTTAATTTTATTTACATCAATCATTTAGTGTCCCCATTTTGAACAATCAAGTGAGTTTTTTTGGGTTTACTCTATTACTGTAATTAGGAAATGTCAGTCCAGAGTCTATGACTTCATATGTTACATCAACAAACTCAGTATCACACAATTTTACATTCATTTAAATATTTTTTATACTTTTTGTACTTTCATTCACAAATATCCTGAAGATTTCAGACTATTTAAACAAACAAATAGCATTCACATATTTTAGCTTGCAATATATCTCCTTATTGACTTTATATTTGACTTTGTACAAAGAGGTGGTGAGAAGAAAAATTGCTGTCTTGAAAGCCAACTACCTCAAGCAAAATTGACACAATTTATTCAGGTAGAGCAGGATAACCTTGTCAATTATGAGGAGTGGGAGGTTGCAGCTGTTAAAGGAGACTGAGTAGAACTTCAGGAGCTGAAGTCACCCTTTTTTTTTTTCTTTTTTTTTATTTTTTTCTTTTTTTATTTTTTTATCAGTTACATTTTATTAACTCTGTATCCCAGCCATGTCCCGAACCCTCATTCCCTCCCAGTCCCTCCCTCCCTCCCTCATCACCACTGTGCCCCTTTCCAAGTCCACTGATAGGGGGGACCTCC
>REGO01000620.1:932590-957287 GCA_010120015.1 Rhombomys opimus
ATTCATAGGTGTGTGGGTTTATTTCTGGGTCTTCTATGTGGTTCCATTGATCCTCCTTTCTGTTTCTATGTCAATACCATGCAGTTTTTATTACTGTTGCCCTGTAGTACAGCTTGAGATCAGGGATGGAAATACCTCCAGATTAAGGACATCATGACTTCACCAGCAATCCCCAAAATCGATGGATACTCCAATTCGGCAGAAACACAGGAAAATGATTTTAAAGCCATGCTTGCCCAATTATTTGAGGCTCATAAGGAGGAAATGAACAAATCTTTCAAAGAGTTGGCCAGTCAATTGGAGGTAAAGAAAGAAGAAATAGACAAAAGCCTTGAAGAAAAAGAGGCAAACATAGCCAAACAAATAGATACACAAGTAGAGGAAAAATTAGTGGCATATAAAAAGAAAATGAACAAAGAAATAGAGGCCATTGTAGAGAGACAGGAATCCAAAGTCAAACACTTGAAAGATATGGTGCAAGGCATGAAAACAGAATTAGAATCAATAAAGAAAACACAAAATGAAGTCACCCTTTTCATCCCAATCGCTCCCTGTGTTCCATGAATGGTGTTCTGGTCCTCTTCACTTCCCAGCTAATGTACTCACTTTAACAAAAGATAGCCTGTGGAGCTATTTGAAAGATCAATTTATTCTGTATTCTACTTACTTAAGGGATAAGTAAGTTGTTGTTTTTTTTTTTTTTTCACCACCTCAGGTCTCAGTTTTAAAGCCATAGGAAATGGGTTAAGTTTGAGGGAAAATACAAAACTTCCAGGAAATTTATTCAGAGCTTGAGCTTAGACCTTCATGGCTTCATCCTTTTAATCTGAAATTTGCAGGTGTAGTTAAGAATGACAGTTTTATTATGCCCAATAGCTTAAAGTCTTCTGAGTTATGATTTACATGATCATCCTGACACAGACACACAAACATGAGTGTATGTATCTTTCTATATCTCCACATCTACTATGGATTGATAGGAATAGATATAGATACATTATATGGAAATGTAAAAGAAGAATCCAGCATTCTTTGTAGTATTTCAACATGGACTAACAATTTTTCCATTTGTCATTTAACAGGGTCAGTTGTGCCTTCATTTTTAAATGTATTAAACTGAATTCCTTAACTTCAGAAAAATAATGAACAAACAAACTAACTAACAAAAAACCTAAAACAAAAACAATTCAACAAATAGCCTGGAATCAATGTCCTTATTGTTACATTCTTCTAGAACCATAGTTCTATCAATATTGTTAAAAACAATTGTCATGGAAAGAATGTCATCAGAAACTGAAATTGTTATCTCACAAGTTGAGGACCTAATATTTGGATATCAGTTCAGCCTGATTTGCCATCTGTGATTTTAGGAATTACCAATTCCTTGACCTTCACAAATTCTTAAGGCTGATGTTTCTTGCTTATTATCTGTACTGCTTTGTAATACATGTTCATATGTTTTTTTTTCATATCTTTGCAATTAATAATGTATCTTTGCTTTTTTTTCTCACCTGGAACAGGATGTAGAGTCTATTTTACTTTTATTTTAGTGTTTTCAAATGTCACCTAGTTTTCTTTACGTTTATTTTTTTATTCACTTTACATTCCAATCTTAGTCTCCTCCATCTTCTCCTCCTGGTTCCACCCTTCCTCCCTCTTCTTCTATTTCCCTCTACTCTGCAGAAAAGAAGATCTGTCATCCTTAAAGTGATGTTCAACATCTTTAGTCATCAGGGAAATGCAAGTAAAAATGACCCTGAGTTTCCCCTTTACACTCATCAGAATGACTAAGATCAAAAACTCAAGTAACAACTCAAGAGGTTACTCAAGAGGTTGTGGAGAAAGGGGAACCCTTCTCCTTTGCTGATGGAAATGCAAACTTGTACAACCACTTTGGAAATCACTTTGGTGCTTTCTCAGAAAATTAGGAATAGCACTACCTCAAGACCCTGCTATACCACTCCTGGTCCTATACCCTAAAGATGCTGCACTATTCAACAAGGACATTTGCTCAAATGTGTTCATAGCAGCTTTATTTGTAATAGCCAGAATCTGCAAACAACCTCCAACCTCAATACCCCTCAAATGAGGAATAGGTTCAGAAATTGTGGTACTACTGCTCAGAAATTAAAAATAAGAAAATCATAAAATTTGCAGGCAAATGGATAGAACTAGAAAAGATCATCCTCAGTGAGGTAACCCAAAAGCAGAATGACACAAATGGTATATACATATAAGTAGATATTAGCCATGTGATATAGGATAAACATACTAAAATCTATAGTCCTAAAGAAGCCAAACAACAAAGTGGATCCTAGGGAAGGTATTTAATCCTCATTCAGAAAGGCAAACAGGAGAGACATTGGAAGTTGGAGAAGACAGAGAACAGGACAGGAACCTACCACAGAGGGCCTCTGAAATACTCTACCAAAAAGGGCATTGGACCAGATGCTAAGACTCATAGCCAAACTTTGGGCAGAGTGCAGAGAATTTTATAGAAGGCTGTGGGGAGACAGATTGACCTGGAGGGAACAGGAGCTCCACAAGGAAACCAACAATATCAAAATATCTGGGCCTGGGGGACTTGCAAAGACTGATGAACTAACTGAGGACCATGCATGGAGATGTAGCCCATGGGCACCTCTCTCTCCATGGGAGCTCTCTAGTAAGGGGAACAGCACAGTCTCTGGTATCGATTAGGTTATCTGCTCTTTGATCACCTCCCCATGAAGAGGTGGCTTTAATAGGCCCCAGGTGAAAAGGATCCAGACAGTCCTGATGAGACATGATAAACTAGAGTCAGATAGTAGGGGAGGAGGACTTTTCCTAAAAGGGGAATAGGGGACTGACATAGTAAGGGAAGAGGAAGGGAGGGCAGGACTGGGAGGAGATGAGAGATAGGGCTACAGCCAGGATAGGAAGTGAATAAAGTATAATAAGTAATAATTTTAAAACTATTAATTTCGATAATACTGTTTAATGTATTATAAAAAGGTAGAATGCATGCACATATTTATCGTAGTGACTGAAATTCAGATAGTGAGATCTCAAAATAGTGCACAATTAAGATTTTGTAGGTAGTCACTGAGGTTATAAATTATATATAGAAGTTTTGCATTCATATGTAAACATAGGTAAAAATTAGCCAAGCACATATAACTGCAAATGTATACTCCAGACACATTTTAGTGAGTATTAAAGAAGACTTTATGTTCTTCACAAATTACAGTCTAAGTGTTACTTGAGAGCTATGTGCACTACTGTTCACAATTTCATGCTTGCAGGTTTACCTGTAAGTAAGTGTGTATTGTGGCATTTTGTGTTATTAATATAATTAATACTTATAATGACTCTGTAGATAGATGCACATCACCCACATATGAAACAGTGTAGTGCATTTCATGCAAACAGTAGTGGCATTATTCCAGATTCATGTATTGGTGGTTAAGCTAAAGAATCTCTGATACAGCATTTGTATGGTTACTCCAAGTAGAATCAGTTCTACAGTAAAACTGAAAAAACAACAATACTTACACTCTATCATTCGAATTTTTTTGTAGCCCTATGATCCTAGCACTGAATATCCGTAAAGTGGCTGTCTTTGCAATTGACCCTGACAAGATAGTTAACTCGAGTCTTTCATTTTTCTGCCATACTAATTTTAATAGCTATCTTGGACATGTATAAGCAGACCAAGAAATAGCTCTTTGTTAATTTCAGGCAAGTGTTCAAGGCAGTGGTAAAGGTGGAAGCTGGGCTTGGCAGGTACATTATCATAAACAAGAGATCCTATTGAACCCAAGTTATGTTACATCGTAGAGGCATCTCGTTTTCTCTTCTGTTCTTGGCTACTCCAGATGTTCTCTCAGGTCGGAAGAGGCAGCTTAATGATTAAAGTGCTTGCCCTAGAATTCATATCCCAAATACCTACATAAACAACATGCAGGTATGTTAGTCATCCTGCAGTTCCATCAATCAGAAAACAGATACAGCAGATCTCTGGAGGAAACTGTCTAGCTTGGCCCTAAAGTTCAGCTGTCATTTCAATTGAGAGACCTGCATCAAGATATAAAGTGAAAAATTATGGTGTAAAACTCTGGATGGCAACCCATGTCTCCCCATATGCTCACATACTTCTCTCTCATGCACCACACTGATAAAAACAGACATATGTACCTAGACATAAAACACACACACACACACACACAATACATATACATATACATATACACATAAAGAAGAAGAAAAAGGCCTGCTCTTTTCTGAAGGGAAATGGAGGAAAGTGGATCGTGGAGGAAGGGGAAGCAGGGGAGTTGGAAGGAATGTTAGATGGGAAAAATGTGGTCAGAATGTATTGTGTGCGAGAAGAATTTATTTTCAATCAAAAAATAAAAATTTTTCTGTACTATGAAAATCATTTTAATGTATAATTTAATTTTTCTTCTTGTAATTTTCAGGAAAAAAATTATTTTATCAATTTCTAAAAGAAAAGATCCTAAAATAGAAATCCTGCCGAGATGGCATGTGAAATGATCAAATGCCATCTTGCTATTATCCATACAATAAGGCTGATCAAGAGTTCTGGTTAAATTACTCGTGTAACAGTGCCATATTCACTGTTGAAACAATCAGGGTCCTGAGAGATGGAGACTCAGCACCCAGCACAAAAAGGCTTCTCGAGTGAAGTGCCTGTGTCCTGAACACTAAACAACTCTCACATGTAGAGACACATTAAGACACAAGAAGCTCTTAATCTTTGCTATAAGGGAACAGTAACTCCTGGGCTTATTTTTTGACGTAAACTTCCTGTTGGACAATTAGCTTGACATTTCTTAGAAGAGAAAAACAAATTATTAAAAAATTAATTTTTCTTCACCAAAATGTGGGCTTTATTTTCTTTTTCTGAGAGTCTTTGTCCTGCTGTGTAATAAACTTTAGACCCTCAATTATCTTTCAGAATAAGACATGAGAACTCAACTCACAGGTCACATTTTTATGTTGCTTCAAAGTCTGCTAGCAACAGGTAAAATAATCATGTCAATAAAAATGATTTCACTCCACTTATAGTAAAGTATGATAATTATTGTAACATTTTTAGAATGTATGTGGATTTCTATGACTATTTTATTTATACTATTACTTAATCGTAAGACTTATTGAATCTCTTTTTTACTAAATGTTTTTTTTTTTTTTGGTTTTCTTTCCTTTATACATTATATGCTTAAATTGTTTCCTAAAATACCAAAACAAACAAACAGACAGACAAAACAAACAAACAAAAAAACCCAAAACAAAACAAAACGCTCTGTTTATTTATTTGTATGTTTTAGTGCTTGTCTACTCTATAGATGCCAAAATGGATTCTGAACATATTGAGAGGTTAAGTTTCATCTTGTTTATATTCACGATCATAAGAAAACCTGAAAATCCTATTTAGAAGTGAGGAGTGCAGGAATTAATTGTTAACTGTGGAGATTCTTCTCACATTCTTCAGCTTGTATATATTTGGTGAGGGGCAATGGAAATATGTCATCTATTAAAAGAAAAAAAAAACTTTGGTGTGTGATGCTCTTTCAAGTATATCAGCAACTTGAATAGATATATTCAGCTTTCTTGCTCCTAAGTCTGAAATGCCAAGAGCAATTTCCACTACAAAGAAGAAATCCGAAGTTTTAGCGGCAGAAATAGAAAAATATGCCCAAACAAACACCCCAGAAACTGTAGGACTAAATTGAAAGTAAGATTAAATAAATGATTAAAATAAAGACTGAAAGAAAGTTCATGTATTCTATCACCACAATTGGGAAACTATAACCATGAACCAGAAAAAGAAATAGTCTTTGCATCACTCTAACATAACTTCTCTGGGAAGTCATTACCTATACTCCAGGAATGAAAGAAGTAAAACCAATGAAACTGCCAGAGGTAGCAGATCTCTTAGAATCTTTGCATTCCAAAACAAATATCTCAAGTCTTGTCTTTAAGCAAAGCAATAAATCAAGTAATCCAATTAAAAAATGGGGAACAAAGCTGAACAGAGAACTCTCTGTAGAGGCATGTAGAATGGCAGAGAAACATTTAAAGAGATGCTCAACATCCTTAGCCATCAGGGAGATTCGAATCAAAACGATCCTGAGATTTCACCTTACACCCCATCAGAATGGCTAAGGTGAATAACTCAAGTGACAATACATGCTGGAGAGGTTGTGGAGAAAGAGGAACCCTCCTCCATTGCTGGTGGGAATGTAAACTGGTACAACCACTTTGGAAGTCAATCTGGTACTTTCTCAGACAATTAGTTATGGTGCTTCCTCAAGATCCAGCTATACCACTCCTAGGCATATACCCAAAATTTGCTCAAGTACACAACAAGAGCATTTTCTCAACCATGTTTGTAGCAGCTTTATTTGTGATAACCAGAAGCTGGAAACAACCCAGATGTCCATCAATGAGGAATGGATACAGAAATTGTGGTACATCTACACAATGGAATACTACTCAGCAATCAAAAACAAGGAAATCATGAAATTTGCAGGCAAGTGGTGAGATCTAGAAAAGATCATTCTGAGTGAGGTATCCCAGAAGGAGAAAAACACACATGGTATATACTTACACATATAGTCCTATAAGATATGATAAACATAATGAAATCTATACACCTAAAGAAGATAAACAAGAAAGAGCACCCAGAGTAAGATGATCAATCCTCACTTAGAAAGACAAATGGGAGGTGCATTAGACATAGGAAAAAACAAGTAACAGGACAGGAGCCTACCACAGAAAGCCCCTGAAAGACTCTACCTAGCAGTGTTTCAAAGCAGATACTAAGACTCATAACCAAACCTTCGGCAGAGTGCAGGGAACCATATGAAAGAAGGGGGAGTTAGTATGATGTGGAAAGAACAGGAGCTCCACAAGGACCAAATATATCTGGGCACAGGGGTCTTTTCTGAGACTGACACTCCACCAAGGACCATGTATGGATATAACCTAGAACCTCTGCTCGGATGAAGCCAGAGGGAGCTCAGTAACTAATTGGTTTCCCATAGTAAGGGGAACAGGGACTATTTCTGACAGGAACTCAATAGCAGGCTCTTTGACCCCCCCCCACCCAAGGGAGGAGCAGTCCTACTAGGCCACAGAGGAAGACTTTGCAGCCAGTCCTGAAGATATGTGATAAAACAGGGTCAGATGAAAGGGGAGGAGGTCCTCCCCTATCAGTGGACATGGAAAGGGGCAGGGAGGAAATGAAGGAGGGAGGGAAGGTTTGGGAGGGAATGAGGGAGCAGGATACAGCTGGGATACAAAGTTAATAAAATGTAAACTAATAAAAATAAATAAAATTAAATTTAAAAAAAGAAATAAAAGTTTTCAGTCCTCACTATTCAACAAAGATTGGCTTTGAACCATGTTCTTAACCTTAAGAGGGCCGCAACCATAGGCATGTCTTGTCACTCCAATGGAGACTAGTTTTTGTTTGTACCTATGTTATGGGAAGATGATGGAAATCACCTACATCTAAGCTTTAATACAGTTCGACCTGACTGTTTACTAGAGTAACAAAAGAAAAGAGTGTGGGTATAGCTAGAATAAAGAATCGAAGACCTAAAAGATGTTAGAACAGTTCCCTGTCTCCTGGCTCTGTAATGCTACCAAACAGAAATAAAGATTGGCTTAGAAGTCCAAAGCTCACAGTTTTCTATTTTGTCTTTTACTTAAAAACTTGTATCACTGGACACAGTGGCACAAGCCTGTAATCCCAGCAGAATCAAAGAGATTTTTGTGAGTTGGAAGCCAGCCTAGTCTACAAAGTCCAAGACAGCCTAGGCTACACAGAGAAACCCTGTCTCAAAAAAGCCAAACAAACAAAAGAATGCAAATACTGTATCATTTATCTTAAAGTCTGTGGCTTCATTTGTTTTAGAGTCAGCATATAGAAATTAGAGGACATGAAGAATTTTCATGCAGTATTCTTTCGAGTTATGATTACTCGACTCTTTTTTTATTCATCAATGCTATTTTTTATTTTATTTTTATCAGTTACGTTTTATTAACTCTGTATCCCAGCAGTGTCCCGAACCCTCATTCCCTTCCAGTCCCTCCCTCCCTCCCTCATCACCACTGTGCCCCTTTCCAAGTCCACTGATTGGGGAGGACCTCCCCCCCATTCATCTGATCCTGTTTTATCAGGTATCTTCATTGAGTTCCTGTTAGAAATCGTCCTTGTTCCCCTCACTTTGGGAAACCAATTACTCGACTTTTAACATGTAGCTAGGAAAAGATAGTAGACACTCATATAGATAAAGTTTGGTGCTTCATTACACAGGAGCAAAGGAAGCATCTTTTATGTACCTATAAACAGAGAAATTAAAATTACATGTAGTGGCCAGAAACTAGTCATTACAGGTTAAGAATTAGTGTAAGATAGAGCTAAGATTACGTAAGGTCTCCTATCCAAAACTTATCTCAAGAATCTGGGTGTACTTCACACTAAATGATAAAAACTACATTTCAGATGTGGTTAATTTAAGGATCCCAGTAGATCAACAACATAGTGCATGAATTAAATGCAGTATAATGGTTACAAACTAGGCGGTTTATAGAGACCAGAGTCTAAAGACTGTATTCAGAGAACAAGGTCACAAAAATGTTGTGTGTCTCCTTTTGAAGATTAAGGATGCCACAGTCCAAGGACTGTAAATAAAACCCACATAGTTAGAAAACCAGAGGAGCAGCTCTTCCCGCATTATCAGAAAGCTGAAGATTTTAAATTTTAGCACAGTGAAATCCATTTTGGAATTCTCCCTTCCAGAATATAAACTATTAAGTATGTACATTGTAGTAATTTATGTAGAAGAGATAAGATAACATACAAAGAGGAAGAAAAGAAAATGATAGATAACCTGGATTTTTATACTAAAAAGTACAACACTCATAAAAACATGTGGAAATACTTAATGCTGTGCTCCCATACTATATTAAGAAAAGCTGAGTAGAAATTGTGTGTGAATGGTTTGAAAGTGTCTTGCTAATTACATATAAAACAGGAAGTAAAACAGTAGTTTCTATTTCTGAAATATCCTGAAAGAATGGAACTCAAAAGCACAACTGTCTGAGCAGTGGTTCTGGGTTATAATAAGGGGAACAGGGACTGTCTCTGACATGAACTCATTGGCTGGTTCTTTCACCTCCTCACTAGTTCCCCCAAGGGAGGAGCAGGCTTGCTAGGCCACAGAGGAGGACATTGCAGCCAGTCCTAAAGAGACCTGATAAGCTAGGGTCAGATGGAAGGGGAGGAGGACCTCCCCTATCAGTGGATTTAGAGAGGTGCAGGGAGGAGATGAGGGAGGAAGGGTGGGATTGGAGGGAATAAGGGAGGGGCCTACAGCTGGGATACAAAGTAAATAAACTGTAATTAATATAAAAAATAAAAATTTAATAAAAAAGCTCAACTGTTTTAAAAGAAACTAGTAGTTACAATGTGGCAGGATGGCCATTTCAAATATTTAAATAATTCTCCATTGTGACAGGTGAAATGAAGAACAGCTCATCCAAAACTGAGTAGATTTCCTATCAGTGGACTAGGGGAGAGGGATAGCGAAGGAAGGGGGAGGGAGTTTTATATGGGAAGGAATGGGGGAGGGGGCTACAACTGGGATACAAAGTGAATAAATTATAAATAATAATAATAAATACTTGTAAAATAAAAATAACTGAGTCCATTGGATATCCTTCATCTTCTAATGGACATTGAATATATTCATTCATTTTATTCATGCTCTTAGAACTGTAAGGTACTAAGTATTTTCCTATGTTTACTGTAGAGAGAAGAAAAGGGTAACAATTTTCTGCTCAAGAAAGAATAATTTTAAATAAAAGGTATAACACTCTTGACTTCATATTGAATAGAAGTATCAAGTGATAGTTTAGAGTGGTTACTGGAGAAGATTGTTACGGACAACTTTCCCACTGTAAAACTTTCACAAACATATGGAAATATCCATTCAGTAGGCAGTAATATACATGTGGGGGGGGGAGTAGGGTATATAATGCATATATCTGTATGTATATATAACTGTACATGTATATGTGTACATACATGAATATACATATATGTATGCTTACACAGATACATAAAATATTTTCTTCTTAAAAGTAGAAATCAGAATATTTCCTTTAGTTACTTTACTTAAATGTTTCACACATGGCTTAGAATAACAGCAGTGAATTTATGAATTCAGCAGTGTGCTGTTACATATAGTAAAACTACCAAACCTTTCTCTTTATTTCTCCTACTATGAGGCTCTCGATTAGTGATAAACCCACCATATGCTTGTTTCCTTCATCCCATCTTAACTCCTATTGTGTCAAATTTATACAAATAAATTTAATTTTCATTTTACAGACCATATGTTGAATTAAACTTGCAATCTCCATGGAGTCCTCCAATAAGATTATTATTCAAATTTGTGAAGTGAATTTTCACAGCGTAACCCCTACCTCTCCTCACTGCATATCCAGCTATTTATATTTAAGATTCAGCATACAAAAGAGACATCATGAAATCTTAGCAACTGCCAATCACATCATTCTAATTAATATGAAAAATGTCATGTGAGTCTTACACTATAAATAAAAGCTCATTCCTGAGGAAAAAAATAGAGGTTTTCATCATCAATTTATAGATCATTTCTGCGAGTAACTAGAATGAACGAAGTAATTGCTTGAAATCAGTCAGCAGGCTTTTTTTTTTTTTTTTTTTCTTTCTTTTTTTTTTTTTTTTTTTTTCAGACACTGCATTGGTGACTTCAGTCTACTGACATCTTGCCTAAGACTGATTGAAGAAAGAGTTTTTGGGTTTCACTGTTGTTGATTTAGGAGGAGAATGGAAATAAAGAAATCAAGCAACGTGAGGGCTTTAATAGAGACCCCCGAGGTGGGCATGCAATGAAGGCTGCCTTTGGGGGCTTACTCAACACGCATGTACTTAAAACATCTGAGGCCTCTTTCGTATGAAAACAGTATAGTTCACTCTCTAAGAAATCTGTGGTAGTACTGAAGAAAACGCACTTCTCAGAATGTTTCTGCATAAGAAATATCTGTATAATTTCCTTCTCCATCAAGCCCAATCTTCAAGAAAGCTGTTTCTCCACTTAAGCATCATGGTACCGGAAGTTTCCTGAGAGGTATGGGTACCATGAGAGATATGGACAACTTCTTATGTGACAGGGGCAGCCACTTCACAATCATCTTCAGGAGAACCCTCTTATCTGTAAAGAGATTCCTCCAGCGCTTCATGTCACTGAAATCAGCAGAGTGTTTGAGTCTAGGAAATGGAAGTATAATGTCTAAGTTTCCTATCCTGAGTCTGACGTTACAGACTCAGAAAACTAAATAAACAAATGAAAATAGCATGAGCCTCATGGAGCTCTTGGTAAAAAGATAATCTACAACCTCTGCTAGCTATTTGTATTTCTTTTAATCTGATTTTGAATATTGGTGTGACTGTTCTTTTTACATAACAAAGGAGTATTGATAGTATTTTTAGTAGAGCTACATTTTCAGATGCTTTCAACTCATGGAAAGTAGAAATGTGCTCAATAATTGAACTGAAACATCAGTTCAGACATTGATATTTCATGGTATAGACTATTGTGGTCTAATGGTAGGATGGTTAGCTGGGGATAGGACTGATAACGGCTCTGGGTAGCTGCTGTTTCTTGAATTTGATGTCTACCACATATCATCAGCCTGGGCAAAGATAAAATTCAAACCTAAGTATATTGTTTTTTTCTGAAGGTACATAATTTTCATGTGGTAAGGATGAAAATTATGAATCAAAACACCACAAACTGAGGAACATCTGCACATTGCAACAGATGTACAAAAATAAAAATGGATCCAGGGAGGCCATAGGGTAGAAATATGTGGCATGTTCTTTACTTCCTTCCTGATCTTCTCCCTGCTCACTCTTCTCCCTGCTGTTTGCTCCTCGAAATTTTTCATTATGGAATTTCACATAAGTTATCACGGCTTTCAACTATTGGTTAAGGTCAAAGCTCAAATATAGCTGACTTAGCAGCTATCCGTAGCTGCTATTTCCTGAATGAACTAGCTATGGTTTTCTTTTTTTTTTTTTCCTTTTTTAAATTTTAACTTAACCTGCCTACTTATGTATAAAAGCCCTTTTCTTAAACTCTCCTTAATTACTGTGTGAGGGTACCATCTGTTTACTCATGGTCCTTAACAGATGCAGCTGTTTGGACATTGTTATAACAAAATGATTTATTTAAACAAAGAAAATGAAAACAAAACAGACTTCCATCCCTGGGACTTTTGGCACAGGCATGTAAGCCCAGCTACTTGTAAGGTTGAGACAAGAGGACCACCAGCACATGGCTACCCTGGGAAACTTAATTGGATTCTATCTCAAGTAAAAATTAAACAGAGGGATGGGCTAGGGGTAGTTTTCTGTGCTAGAACATCTGCCTCGTAGGAGGAATGCCATAAGTTCAGTTACAAGTACTACGAAATGAAACATAAAATGAAAGACACAGCTCATACTGTGAATAACATCAGGTTGTACTGCACACCCCTGTCACTCTATTTTGTCATGCCTCTCTCTTCTCGTCTTAATGCTTCCAACAACCCTAGATTCCTAGCACAGACATTTGCGCATGTCTTTTTTTTATATTGTGCATAGCATGACTGCATGTATGCTTGTGCATGTGTGCATGTGTGCATGTGGATGAATTTTTGTATCTGTGTCTGTGTAAGAAGATGGATGTGCATACACATTCAAATTTGCGAATTTGTGAATGTGCATTCAGTAATTTTAAGGTAAATAACGACTATAGCAAAACTCTACGCGCAATGATTATGTGTGTGTCATGTTCAGATTTCTCAGTATGTTAGTGCCATGAACATGGGTAAACAAACAGATTACCTGATAGTACATACAGTATAAAATTTAAAAAAAAAAAAAGCATTTTCAGTTATAGTGTAATTTAGGTGGGGAGAATTCCTGATCAATAAAGATACTTTTTTTTTTTTTTTTTGTCCTTCGGTGCTGGGGTACAAATCCATTCTATCACCTTTCTGGTATTTGGAATGTCTTTATTTACTCTTTCCTATTTACTTGAATCTCACAGCTTCGAACATTCATTAGCCTTTGGACAAGTATACACAGTGAAAAAACAAATTTACAGAAAGTGAATGAACACAGAGTGCATGAACTTTTACAAAGCCTAAGCTACATGTTGAATTTGGATCAAATCTATTTTTGTTAAAGTTTATAACTATTTACAGGCTTCTTTAGATGCAGAGGCAAGAAAGATGCATTTCTGTATTTATTATTAAATTTCTGCACCTGTATCTTTGAGGTGAACTTATCAGTTTTATCTCAGAGGGATATGACCTACAAATAAGAGCATGATATTTGTCTACCTTATAAGCTAGCAATTGGTTGACTCCAGCTTAGGGCTTGGTCATCTAGAGATTTTTTTTTCACCAACGTTCCCAGTGTTACTTTGTTCACATACTGTCCTTTTATGCTCTAGTATCACTTTGGCGAACAGACAGATATCATTCCAGCTAGAACTACTTTCCTGGAGTACTTTTGTTAAAATATTTGAAATGAACAGTTTCCATATAGATCACATTAAAACAAGTTGTATTGCTTTAAGTTGAAAAAAGTGTAAATTCATCCCACATAACAGTAAAATAGGAAATTGATCCCCATTATCTACTTACACATTTTCTTTAGATTCTTTTGCTGTGTTTGTTCTATTTTGAAGTTATTTATTTTTAGTTTTGGAATTAAATATAATTACATAATTTTCTTCTGCTCCTTTCTTCTACCCAAGTCCTGCTGTGTACCCACTCCTCAAATTCATGCTCTGCATTTCTTTCATTGTTGTAAATAAGTATGTCTGTATGTATGTGTACACATGTGTATCTCCTTTCAGAGGTGAGAGCTTGATGTTGAATAACCAGTTGGGGGACACTTAAGTAGGAAAGATTGTGCTCTCCTGCTCATATTCTTTAGTTTTCTACAGTTCTTGTCTACAATAGTGAACCCATGAGACTTCCAGGTTAGCATGTCTGTTGGTATCGCTCTTGCTCTCGTCTTGCTTAAGCAGCCATGTTTTTTGAGATTTCAAAGGTATAGCTTCCATGACATTTCCAACAGACACAATCTTAGAACAGATACCATGTTCTTCTGGCTCTTACAATTCCCTTCCTCCACCCCATTTCATGATGTTTCATGAGTTTGGGTGCAGAATTTGTGTTGTAAATGGATCAGTTAGGGCTGAGTATGACATCATAACTAGTTGGCTGCATTTTGATAGGTGGTTTTCACAAATGGTCTCTGTTTAAAATAGAAGTTTTTGTTTTGTTTAGGGATAAGAATTACACTTATCTGTGATTATAATCACATATATCTAGAAAACAGTTAGGAGTGTTTCTAGTTACAGCATGATATGAGAATGACCTCTGAACCATTTGGGTTATTACAACATTTTGGTCCTTGTTGTTTATAATTGTCATAATTGTTCAGAACTTCTGGTTGCTTCCCTGTCTTAAAAGCTTCTTGTCTTATAGTTCTGCATTTGTAACTGTATTTATCCTTGTTTTATTTAATATTTTATAAAACAAAACCATACATAGGAAAACATACAAATGACTTGGAGAAACATTTCTCTTCAATCCTGCAAGGTTTTAACTCAGTAGGCAATCCAAATTCACCTCTTGTTCTTTTTTTTAATTCTTTATTAATTATACTTTATTGACTTTGTATCCCCCCTGTGGTTCCCTCCCTCCTTCCTTCCCAATCCCTCCTTTCCTCCACCATCTGCATGCATGCCCCTCCCCAAGTCCACTGATAGGGGAGGACTTCTTTTCCTTCCTTCTTATCCTAGTCAATTAGGTCTCATCAGGAGTGGCTGCATTGTTTTCTTCTGTGCCTGATAATGCTGCATCCCCCACAGGGGGAAGGTAATTAAAGAGCAGGCCAATCAGTTCATGTCAGAGACAGTCCCTGTTCCTATTACAATGGAACCCACTTGGACACTGAACTGCCAGGGGCTACAAATGTGCAGGGGTTCTAGGTTATCTCTATGCATGGTACTTGGTTGGAGTATGAGTCTCTGGAAAGGCCCCTGTGTTCAAATTTTCTGGTTCTGTTGCTCTCCTTGTGGAGTTCCTGTCCTCTCCAGATCTTACTGTTTCCCACTTCTTTCCTAAGATTCCCTGCACTCTGCCCAAAGGTTGCCCATAAGTCTCAGCATATGCATTGATACTCTGCAGGGCAGAGCCTTTCAAAAGTCCTTTGTGTCAGGCTCCTGACTTGTTCCCTCTTTTCTCCTTCTTCTGATGTCCATCCTCTTTGCCTTTCTGGATAGGGATTGAGCATGTTAGCAAGAGTCCTGTCTCTTGATTAGTTTCTTCAGGTATAGAGATTTTAGTAAGTTTATCCTATATTATATTCTATATGAGTGTATAGATACCATATGTGTCTTCCTGCTTCTGGGATAGCTCACTCAGGATACTGGTTTCCAGATCCCACCATTTACATGCAAATATAGAGCAACAATGCTAAAAACTGCACGGTATTGGCATAGAAACAGACTGGTGGATCAATGGAATGGAATAGAAGACCCTAACCTAAATTCACATACTTATGGACACTTGATTTTTGACAAAGATGCCAAAACCACTCAATGGAAAAAAGACAGCATCTTCAACAAATGGAGCTAGTCTAACTGGAATTCTAGATGTAGAAAAATGCAAATAGATCCATACTCATCACCCTGCACAAAATTAAAGTACAAGTGGATCAAAGACATCAATATAAAATCAGACACACTAAACCAATTGGAAGAAAACGTGGGGAAGAGCCTTAAACTCATTGGCACAGGAGACAACTTCCTAAACAGAACACCAACAACACAGGCTCTAAGAGCAACAATCAATA
Source organism: Rhombomys opimus (assembly GCA_010120015.1). Taxonomy (NCBI): domain Eukaryota; kingdom Metazoa; phylum Chordata; class Mammalia; order Rodentia; family Muridae; genus Rhombomys; species Rhombomys opimus. The sequence continues at coordinate 948,567 of REGO01000620.1, forward strand.
AATGGGACCTCATGAAACTGAAAAGCGTCTGTAAAGCAAAGGACACTGTCATCAAAACAAAGTGACTTTCTACAGATTGGGAAAGAATCTTCACCAATCCTATATGTGACAGAGGACTAATATCCAGCATATATAAAGAACTCAAGAAGTTAAACAGCAACAAATCAAGTAATCCAATTAAAAAATGGAGTACATTTTTTAGAGCTCCATTTTTAGAGCTAAACAGAGAATTCTCAATAGAGGAATATCGAATGGCAGAGAAACACTTAAAGAAATGCTCAATGTCCAGCAGTGGAGGAAGGTTCCCCTTTCTTCACAACCTCTCTAGCATACATCAGCCCTTGAGTTTTTGAACTTAGCCATTTTGATGTATGTAAGGTGGAATCTCAGGGTCGTTTTGATTTCCATTTACCAGATGACTAAGGATGTTGAGTGTTGTAACACAGTAGGAAAAAGATACATATGGTATATACTCACTTATAAGTGGATATCAGCCATACAAAACACTATAAACATACTAAAATCTATAGTCCTAAAGAAGCTAAACAACAAGGAGGACTTAAGGGAAGAGGCTTAATCCTCATTCAGAAGTGTAACCAGGATAGACATTGTAAGGAGGAGAAGACAAGGAACAGGACAGGAGCCTTCCAAGGAGGACCCTGAAAGACTCTACACACCAGGCTATTCAAAGAGATACTGAGACTCATAGAAACTTTGGGCATAGTGCAGAAAACCTTACAGAAGAAAAGGTTGACAGAAAGACTTGGAGGGGACAGGAACTCGACAAGGAGTCCAACAGAGAAAAAAAAATACAAAAAACAACCCTGGGGGCTTTCAGAGACTGATATGCCAACCAAGGACCAAGCATGGAGAGAACTTAGACCTCTGCTCAGAGGAAGCCCATAGGCTGCTCAGTTTCCAAGTGGTTTCCTAGTAAGGGGAACAAGGGCTGTTGAGCTCAGATGAACTCAGTGGTCAGCTCTGTGATCACCTACCCCTGGGCGATGCAGCCTTGCCAGACCACAGAAGATTATGCAGCCAGTCCTGATGAGAACTGATAGGCTATGGTCAGAGGGAAGGGAAGGAGGTCTTCCCCTATCAGTGGAATAGGGAAAGGACATAGGAGGAGAAGAGGGAGGGTGGGTGAGACTAGGAGCAAATGAGGGAGGGGGCTACAGAGGGGATACAAAGTGAATAGATTGTAACAAATTAGTTAATTAATTAATTTAAAAGTTAAAGAAAATACAAAAATACCAACCCCTGAGCGGGGAGCAGTCTTACCAAGACTGCTGTGAGATTAAATAAAATGGCTGTGAGATTGTATTCTCTAGGAACACCAAAAACATCAATATGAGAGATTAAACAGGAACTAAACAAAGACAATAGACAGGGAACACCTTTTTGGCCCCAAATATACACACACACAACTCCCCCCCAACACACACACACAAACACTGGCTACCATTATCTAAGAAATGCTGAGTGTGAAAAATAGTCTTCCCTGTTTGTACATTTTTGTATGATCATTCTGCTTATTGCAAAAGAGATTTCCTCTATCTTCTGATATTGTAATCTTGTCTTGTATTTTATCCTAGGCAAGAAGATGCATTTATCCTAATTCCTAATAACTTATAATTTTTTTAAAACTTTACATTTTTAATAAATGTACATTTTTAAGTTGTAATTTTTTTAATATTTACACTTTATTCACTTTATATCCCCCTGTAGCTTCCTCCCTACTTCCTTCTCAAACCCACCCTCCCTCTCCCTTTTTCACCCATGCTCCTTACCCAGTCCACTTTATCCTCTTTCTTCTGATCCTAGTCTATCAGTTCTCATCAGGAGTTGCTGCATTGTCTTCCTTTGTGTCTTGGTAAGACTGCTCCCCGCTCAGGGGTTGGTGATCAAAGAGCAGGCAAATCAGTTCATGTCAGAGACAGTCCCAGTTCTCAATATTAAGGAAACTACTTGAACACTGAACTGCCATGGGCTACATCTGTGCAGGGGTTCTAGGTTATCTCTATGAATGATCCTTGGTTGGAGTATCAGTCTCAGAAAAGACCCCTGTGCCTAGATTGTTAGGTTTTGTTGCTCTCCTTGTAGAGCTCCTGTCTCCTCCACGTCTTACTATTTCCCATTTTTTTTCATAATATTCCCTGCACTCTGCCCAAAGTTTGGCTATGAGTCTCAGCATCTGCTTTGATTCCCTGCTAGGTAGAGCCTTTCAGAGGCCCTCTGTGGTAGGCTCCTGCCCTGTTCCCTTTTTTCTCCCTCTTTTAATGTCCATCCTTTTTGTCTTTCTGAATGGTATCTGAGCCAGAGACCTCCTGCTTGCTTAGCTTCTTTAGGTGTACAGATTTTAGTATGTTTATCCTATATTATATGTCTAATATCCACTTATGAGTGAGTATATACCCTGTGTGTCTTTCTGCCTCTGGGATACCTCACTCAGGCTGATCTTTTCCAGTTCCCACCACTTGCTTGCAAATTTCATGATTTCCTTTTTTAACTTAGATAAATTAAACAATAAGTAATTAGTCGATATGAAGAAATATAGAGCAGAACTAATATAATAAGGACCTAGTCTTCTCAGCTTAAGACACAGCATGTTATTACCTCTGGTGTGGTATCAAAGGCTAACTCTGTATCAGGATGAGAAAGAGAATTGTCATGACTTCCAGTCGAGCCGTGGTCACATATCACATAGTAATAGCTAGTCTCAAAACATAAAAATGAAACAAAAAAAAAATAAATATCCATTCTTTGGTTCAGGGACATCTAGGTTGTTTCCAGATTCTATTAGCTGCTATGAACATAATTGAACATACGTTTTTGTTGTACGGTTGAGCATCTTTTGGATATATGCCCAGGAGTGGTATAGCTTGATCTTGAGGCAGTACTATACTATTCCTATTTGTCTGAGAAAGCGCCAGATTGCTTTCCAGAGTGGTTGTACAAGTTTACATTCCCACCAGTAGTGGAGGAGTGTTCTCCTTTCTCCACAACCTCTTCAGCATGTCTTTTCCCTTGAGTTTTTGATCTTAGTTATTCTAATGGGTGTAAGGTGTAATCTCAGTGTTGTATAGACTCTACCAAGAAGGATATCAAAGCTGATGCTGAGACTCATAGCCAAACTTTAGGCAGAGTGCAGGGAATCTTTTGGAAGAAGAGGGAGACAGAAAGACCTGGAGAGAACAGGAATTCCAAAAGGAGACCAACAGAGCCAAAAAAATCTGGGGTCTGCAGATGTACCCCATGGGTAGCTCAGACTTCAAGTGGTTTCACTAGTCAGGCTAGTAAGGGGCAGTCACTCTCATGAACTCAGTTGCCTGCTATTTGAACACCCCCCCCCCCCTGGAGAGGTAGCCAGCCTTATTGCGCCACAGAGAAAGAGTATCCAGACAGATCTGATGAGACTTGATAGGCTATGGCCAGTTAGTAGGGATGGAGGACCTCCCCTATCAGTGGACTATGGGAGGAACATAGAGAGGAAGAGAGAGTTGGAAAAGGAGGAGAAAAGTGAGGGGCAAGAGCCAGGATACGAAATATACAAGATACTGGATACCTTCATATCATCATCCAATAGAACTTTTGGTGTTTTAAAACCAAGGCAATACTTACCTTTTTTTCCCTATTTTCCCAAGATTGTAGGCTATAAGTTAAAAAAAAAACTTAATGAGAATGGTTTAATTAACTCTGGGGTGAAAAGTTTTTTTTTTCCTATTTCTATTTTATATCTTCATTCTTCCTATAGATTAGGAAACAGTCAGTATTTTTATCCAGACACACATTGCTCTCAGCATATTGGGCACAGAAGGTTATCTTTAAAATCCCCTCTAAATCTCCTAAATTAATGTTCTGTGTGGTGAGCACCTGCCAGCTTTGATACAGTTATGGGATTAGGCAGTTTTGAATGATATTTGACTCTGAAGGTTGTTTTCATGCTGTTACCAAATCTGGCTGTATTTCAGCTCTGGCCTCTTCTATTTCACAAAGGGCTTTCTGTGAACCCTATAAATGCTTTCATGTAATTTTATAATTATCATACCTAGAAACTGCCTTTACTAGGGCTTGCACTTTCTTACTAATAAAACTGTTCTCCCTGCAATTTACTCTAATCAATTCAGTACTAATCACAAAATTTCCTTGGAGGTGGGCTTGGCAACATATAGGAGTCTTTATTATACTTTTTTTGTCTTTGATAAACTCTGAGGAAATGAGCAAAAAGATGTATTTAATTTGGAGGTATTGAATTATATGTTATAATAAGCAAAATTAATTCTGCATCCATATGTTGTAACAGGTTATGACCAGATTATTAAATTAAAAACTAAACTGATTTCACAGTGTAAGAAAAAAAAAACATTGTAAGGTATTGTGTTAATGTACTTAGTGTACAAGATAAAATGAATTTAATGTTTATAAAAGGAAATAGGAACTGAGCATCAATGCAAAGCACGGCACACAATCATTGAATGAGGTTCATTTCTTTTGCTATGTTTTATAAACTAAATAAAATATACTTTGAATTTTTTTAATTAATTTATTTTGTTATTTGACAACTAAAATAATACATACGTCTTCGTTTCAAGATTTTTCTAATAAAGGCCTGACTTCATGTTAAGTATTCAAGCATCATTCACATGTAGGCAAAGACTCCCAATACACACTAATCTATACACTCGAGCAGCACTGTGAAGCATTTAGATGAAGGTACATTCCATATTATAATTGAGGATGAAACCTATTTAGGAACATGAAAAGGTGCCGAAATTAAACTTATGTTCTTAAAAATGGGGACATTTATATGTGTCCTGGACTCCTTTATCTGAGCAGATGGTAACATCAAAAAGAAGGTGTTGATTGCTTCCCTCATATTTTCATTCAACTTGGTGGAACACATTCCTATAAACTTCCTTTGGCCAGGTTCCCATTACCTTCGACTGACAGAAACACTTTCCACTGTAATTTTTCAAACATGTAAATTGTGTCCACTCTCTCTAGAGAGGTATCTGCAATTGGAATTACCAAGAAAAGGGCATAAAAATGAATAAATAATGTATATTAAGAATAATGTTTTTACTTCATGTAAGGTATCTACAAACAGCTGAGAAAGACGCAAATGGTCTATGATGCCATAATATATGATCAGAGTTCTTGAGTGAATGAAATAATTCTTTGAGAGCACACAGAGCAATTATATATCCCAGGCATGAGGGTCAGCAGAATGTTACTGAAGACATGAGATATTGGCAAATTGCCATACCAGGTAAGTAAGTAACATGCTGAAAAACGTGAAAGAATACAACCTGAAAGATAAGAAAACATCAACAAAATGGAGAACTATAGTTAGTTGGATTTTTGTTGAGATACATAATAATCCTCTAAATGAATAAAATATATACATTTATTTAATTTAATCTTGAGAACATTTAAGTTATGGTAATCATAAAGTTCAAATCTAATGATGTTACAACTGAAGTACAAAGTAAAAAGTGGTAAAAAATAATTACATAATTTCTTATTTTTTCATTAACTTATTTATTTACTGACTTGAGATCCTGATAGCAGACCCCTTCTTCCTGTCCTCCTGTCCCTATATTCTTTCCTCTTCCCTTTTCCCTTCTCCTCAAGAAAGAGGAACCCCTCCCACCCAGCCAGACACCCTCACATCAAATCTCATCAGAATTATGCACATCCTCTTCCACTGAGGCCAGGTGCTGCAGCCCAGCTAGAAGAAAGTGATCCACAAACAGACAAGAGCCTAACCTAACTGCCCCTTGAAAGACTCGCTCCAACCAACAGCCAGACAGCTTGGGGAGTCTTATGTAAGAGTTGGGGGAAGGATAGAAGGACCCAGGTGGGACAAAACTCCACAAGAAGACCAACAGAGTTAACTAACCTAGGCCCATGGGTTCTCACAGAGCCTGAACCACCAACCAAAGAGCAAGCATGGACTGGTCCTAGGCTCCCTGAACCTCTGTAGCTGATGAGCAGCTTGGTTTCCGTGAGGAATTTTTGGAGTGGGGGCTTTCTCTGACATAGATTTTTCTTTTATTTTTACACTATTTTTTTATTTTTTTATATTAATTACAGTTTATTTACTTTATATCCCAGCTGTAGCCCCCCCTCTCAGTCCCTCCCAATCCAACCTTCCCTCCCTCATCTCCTTCCTGCCCCTCTCTAAATCCACTGATAGGGGAGGTCCTCCTCCCCTTCCATCTGACCCTAGCTTATCAGGTCTCATCAGGACTGGCTGTAATGTCCTCCTCTGTGGCCTAGTAAGGCTGCTTCTCCTTTGGAGGTCAGGGGGAAAGGTCAAAGAGCCAGCCACTGAATTCATGTCAGAGAGAGTCCCTATTCCCCTTACTAAGGTACGCACTTGGATGCAGAGCTGTCATGGGCTACATCTGAGCAGGAGTTCTAACATATATCCATGCATGGTCCTTGGTTGGAGATAGTCTCACAAAACACCCCTATGCCAAAATATATTTGGTCTTTGTGTAGCTCCTGTCCTCTCCAGGCCTTACTAACTCCCCTTTCTTTCATATGATTCCCAGCACTCTGCCCAAGGTTTGGTTATGAGTCTCAGCATCTGCTTTGATACACTGCTAGGTAGAATCTTTCAGAGGCCCTCTGTGGTAGGCTCCTGTCCTGTTTCCTGTTTTCTCCTACTACTTCCAATGTCCATCCCATTTGTCTTTCTAAGTGAGGATTGATCATTTTATCCCGGGTCCTCCTTCTTGTTTAGCTTCTTCAGGTGTACAGATTTTAGTATGTATATCCTATCTTATAGATCTAGTACCTACTTATAAGTGAGTGTACTTGTGTGTGTGTGTGTGTGTGTGTGTGTGTGTGTGTGTGTGTGTGTGTGTGTCTTTATGCTTCTGGAATACCTCACTCAGGATGATCCTTTCTAGATCCCACCATTGACCTGCAAAGTCCACGATTTCCTTGTTTTAAATTGCTGAGTAGTATTCCATTGTGTAATCAAACTGTTTGATTGTTTATTTTGTTTTGAGACAAAAATCTTTCTCTATCATCTTCTTTGTGTTCCAGACTTGCTGGGATTATAAGCATAAGGCACCATTGCCCTGATTTTCTAACATTCCATTTTAAATCAGTCATATACATACATATTATTAATTTGTAATCACACTAACTCTCCAGTCCATTAGGATATAACGTGTACATTGTCCTCACACACTCACACTCACTGCATCTTTGATATTTATCACTCCTTTCTGAAAATGCATGAATCATGTTTTGAGATTCTATCTTGATTTAATTGAAGTTTTTTTTTTTTTTTCATGTTGAATGATGTATTTGAATCTCTCTGTGTGGGCCTGTACACTGGATTTCAGGTTTTCTCTGAGACCAGAGAAAATGATAAATGTGGAGCTATGAAAGTTTCTGAGCTATAACTGGCTACTAGATACTCAAGTCCTCTTCAAGAGCTGCAAATATTCTTAACCCCTGAGTTAACTTTATAGCTTTTATATTGTAGTATAGTTGCTAATTCATTCATTACCCTTTAGATCTCACAGAATGGGTTCTGATCTTTCTCTGATTTAAGAAAAGGTAACAAGACTTCTGGTCATTTTGCTCCTACATGGTTATGAATTTATTTTGATGAATCTCATTGGATTTTTGTGGCATCTTCCAACTATGGGGATGTGAAATGAAAGAATCAAATTGCAGAAGGGGTTTCAAAAATATACTTGTGTGTTAATATTAAAGTGAGTTTTTTTATGTGATGAGATTGGAAGACAGTCTCTAAATAATCTTAATCTACCCTCCTTTATTTAAGAAACCTGCATATAGTGAGTCACAGTTCTGGTTCATAGGTACACTGTGGAGCTATGTTCAAATGGTGAAAACCTTCAAGAGTAAACAGTAGAAATGACAATTTGGAGTAAATTTTAAAAGTTCACAATAGAACATTTATTTTTGGATTATGGCTAGTAGGAGGACACTGGGAACCTGTTAAGAGATGCAATGTGAATAGTCAATTTAGGAATATATGCCAAATGTAGTAAACAAAGGGGAAGTGAAAAAATTTAAATGTGTATGACAGATAAGAACCCCACCCAGGTAATGATAAAAGTCTATCAACAAAGAAGTGTAAAATGTCAAAGAGGATTCACAACAAGAGCTTTAGATAGATTTTAACCTCAGAAATGTTTGACTGTGGGTTACAGATTTTCATGCAGACGCTTTGAGACCACTGACAGGTGCCATGGTATGAGCAGTATTAACAAGATGAGCGCATTTTATTTCTTATTTTTTGGAGACAGTCTCACAGTTTAGCCCTGGTTGGTGTCGAATTCTTGGATGCATACTCAGGTTAGCCTCCCTATTTTATAAGTCACTGTGTCCAAGCCTATGTTCTCTTGTGCAGAGAATACTTAATTTGCCCACAAAATACCACTGCTTCTTAATAAATATTTGTGTTTGAGAACTTCATACAGTATATTTTGATCATATTCACCTCCAACTATTCCCAGATTCACCCCTATTTTTCTTCTCCCAAGGAAGTCTGGAAGTAAATCAGTGTAGAGAGAACAGAAAGGAGATAGTTAGGGTCAGAAAATAAACAAAAAGTTTGAAGAATCTAGCCTTTGGAGGATAAAGGGCTTTGCACTGAGAAGAGAGGCCATTATGTACACTAATACTCAGAAAAGTGACATGATGTTGCCACTTTTCACTAACATCCACCTA
>REGO01000621.1:0-31275 GCA_010120015.1 Rhombomys opimus
TTACATCACAGCTACCAGCGTGCAGGGTCTGATTTTCTTATCTTTAACATCTGGGTCATGGGGCACAGGTGCTTTCCTTTACTGCGTGGTAACTATGGTCTTCCAGACCGCGGGGTTTGGGCTTTGCCCAGCGTTTCTTCCAAGGAGTGGTCTCTCTGGTCCCAGGCAGTGGCTCTTGCAGCAACTCAGGCCAGGCACTGTGCAGGGGTTCTTGCTGTCCCCTTGATGGGGTGTGGTGCCAACTGGCTCTGCCTATGGCTTGGGCAATCAGCTCACTATCTCCAGAAACCAAGGGGACGTTGATGGGCCAACTTTGCAACATTTTCTTAAGAATCTATTCTAGCTCCTACCCACCCCCCGACGCACACCCTTAATATATATATATTTTTTAAATCTAAACTATCGATTGACAAAACCCTGGAATGTTGGCTTAAACAAAAACGGAAAGTTCTTGGAAACCTTCAAGTTGCCACCCACACAGCACAACCAAGCATTCTGGAAAGGGTGCAAGACAGCAGCTGTTTATCATGGCCTTAGGAAGCTGTGCGCGTGTGTCCTGGGGTGCAGTCACGCCTCCTCTTCAACTTTGCTCAAGAGCCCAAATCTTCAGCATTACAGGAGAGCAAGGTCCTTTTAGGGTAGCAAAGGTTTCTGAGGCTACAGCCTGGAGTGGCTGCAAATTGTCCAGTCACAACGCTTCAGAAACAGCTAGTACACAATGCTATATTTAATGTGTTGAGACCAAGGCCTCTGCTTTGCAAGTTTTCCATTCTACAGATTCCCTCGTCCAGGTTTTGGGTGGAGTGTGGTGGGACTTTGTTGTTTTGTGTAATACTTTGTAATAATGTAAGTAGTTACCCAAGTATAGCAGATGTGACTCAAACATTACCAGATACGCTTGGATTACCGGGAACTAGTAAGAAGCAAGTGCAGAAGTTCAGGAGTCGCTGTCTTTCTGTCTTATTATATCAGGACTATAACAGGATGTCCTGCCATGCTGCATTTTGGGAAACATTCTTGCAACAAAGTCTTGTTGGTAGCTGTTATCATCAGAGGAAGAACTGAAGTGATTTATTCTACTTTGAGGTTATTCATGAGTTTTGGCAGACATCAGTTTTAAGTGCATGCCTTACCTGGAAGCCTTCAAATAAGGTCTTTGAACTCCACGTCAATCACTAAGTTGCTAGACAGTGCAAGACCTGTTATGTGTAACAGGAGCCTTGATGATGTGAAATGATCCATCAGAACTGTACTAAGAGGGGGCGTTTGCCACCTTTGAGGCCATGATCTTCAATAATCATGCAGAACATACATGCGGTTTGCTGTAATGCAGTGCTAAACCCCTGTGTTTCAGTCTTGGGTTCTTATTCAAAGTAAATCTGCCAAGTTTGACATTTACACATTCTCAGCATCCCAAGATTCTGTTAACTGTACTTCATGTTGCAGCACTTGAACCTTTGATGGATGGTGCTTAACAAATCCCTGGAGCACAGACATCTTTGAAAAATTTCTCAGTTTTGTATCAATTACTATGCATAACGTTATTGAGCTTGCAATGCCTAGCTATGCAATCGTTTCGGTTAACAGAACTTAGTGCATCTGCTTACAAAAATAATTATAAGACAAAGATGCTACTGAATCTATTGTATTCCTACTTTTATTTTTTTTTTTTGTCCAAAGTCAAAAGTATAGCATATTGTTTATAATGGCTGCTTGTTTGAATCATGGCAATTGGCCCAGACTTGGTGTCTCACACACTTTCCTAAGTTAGCTCAGTTCCTAAAGTTCTGATCTGAGGACCAACAACCATTCCATAGATTGAGAGGCTGCAGCTCTAAGCAGGACTTGTATTTCCTGAGTATTTCCTGTTTTTAAGTGGTCACCCTTCAATACACAACATGATCTGGTAAGCTGCAGATTCAAGGATGACCTGGCCTGCCCATGGGAAGTTGCAGAGATTTCTAGTCATTTTGAAGGAGCACTTAGTCATGCTATCACTCAGCCGTCTCTCAGAGCTGCCATTGCTGCAGAACTAAGTTATGCAGCCACTGGAATCTCCTGATACTACCTACTGTTTCCTGCTGTCATTCTATGCCCTTCTTTCTTTCAGACACTTAATCTCACCTATGAAATAGATGCCTGTGACATCATAGGCCCAATCCATGTATTTTAAGGCAGAGAGTTACCGGGTTTTATGTCTCATGGAGAACAGGACCTAATTTAGAAAACTGTATTTACCTGTCAAAAGTATTAGAAATAAACATTTTTTTTTCTGAAATATATGTGACAACCTCTTATATTTACTTATTTGAATAGTTTTTTGGTTTAATCTAGATATATATTCCAAGATGGCTCATACAACACATTTTAGAGAAGCCAGAAAAAGTGGCATTGAAGCACAAGATGAGAGGGAAGCCATTGCCTCCAGATCACTTGCTATTAAATGGCTATGTTTTCTGGAGCCAGGGTTTTGTGCTCTGCTGTGAGCATATGTAACTAATCGCATCAGGAAGGGGAGTTCACTGGAAGAGGCATCCCCCTTCCTTCTTCCCTCCCTCTCCCTTGTGCTGTGCTATGCTGGTACCCATGGGTCGCACTGTGCTTTCAGTGTGAAGAGGGGCTCACTAATTGGCATTGGGATTAGCAACAGCAGCCTCGAAGCCCACTTACCTCCTTGTCACCTGTAAATCCTCCAGAGCAATTCTTATGGCTACTTGCATTCTGATACCAGTCAGCTAATGGAAATTAACTGTCATTTAAAAATTACAATTTCCATATAATATTTATCAGGATATTTATCAGGATAGTGGATTGTGAGGTTGTGTTAATACATTTGGGTAGTATAGAGCTCAGAGACTGGCTGCTTAGATAGACCGAGGAATTTTGTTGCATAAAATGAAACAAAGACAGTTTCAAAAGATCTTCTAGGGAAAGAAAACATTAATAATTTCATGGAAAAGGCACTTGGGTTTTATACTGGTGAGCTCTTTCCCCTGTGGTCCAATAAACTTAGGACTGTTGTCCTGAGCTCCCCATGGGATTGGAAACGCTGCATTGTTTCCTGCCGACAGGAGGTGGTGCTGTCTCCTAGGCCTGGCTGAAGTCCCATTCAGACCGTGGAAGCCGGCTTATCCCTTCTATTTCTGCATTAAGCTCCCCTCGCGGACTTGATCCCCACTCACGGCTGTTCCTGCCTTCCTCTGGGAGCATTGGCTGATCTCCTCCACCCCCAAGGACACACAGGGCATCTTGGCAATCCTATCCTGCCCCGCGAAAATGACTTCCTAAAACTCTACCATCCTGCACGCTTCAACACATGCCATTAAAACATGCTGCATGGATTATGTGATTCTTTTTCAGTTTGAATTTCCTTGTTGAATACTTCTTTTTAGATCTGGTATTATTATTCATCCGTTACATTTTTATTAAGCAAATAATTAAGATTTAAGAAAAATGGCTATGCCTTTTAGCTTATTTAAGACTATAATTGCAAAGTATAAAAATGTCAGGTTATATTTTTAACACATTAGGTATTCTAATTTTAGAGACTACTTGCTCCAAAATAGCTAAATTTTCATTCTGTTTAACCTGTTTTATCTCCATTTTCTTTACTTGCCTAACATGTCATCTACCTCCTTATATGTCTCCATATCATCTACAATAACGCTTTTGTGTGTGTGTGTGTGTGTGTGTGTGTGTGTGTGTGTGTGTGTGTGTGAAAGAACAACCCTGATTCCAAACTGTCAGCATTTTGATTTATCCAGCTTGGACAGGCACCAAAATCCATTTGACATTTGGATAGATTCCACTTGATTACAGCACTGACTTGCATTACGATAAATACAATCACACGAGATATTAAAATCACTGTGTGTGTCGCTTTGCTCATTGACTTTTTTTTTTTTATTTCTCTTATCACTGATCCTTGGACCCCAGCTCCAGGAACACGTGCGTGCCTCATTCCAGACAGTAGTAGTTAATTCATTTAAGCACTGACCAGTGAAAAACAAATGTATCTATTTCTATCTTAATTGAAGTAGGTGGATGGCAAATCACATACCACAGCTGAATTGCATTCCTAGGACTGACTCTAATGGGCAGAGATTTAAACGGCAGTACTTCATTACAGGTAAAATATAACCATAAGATTACACCCGAGTGTAATCCATAACCAACAGTCCATATTTATGAAGTGTGGCATGATTGATTGTCAGTGATTCCAATAAAACTTATAATTCACTTTCCGAGAGGAAACAAATATTTTGCATCTAGGACAATTTCCCGCCCTGTTGGGTGAGTCAGCTTTCAGAAGTTGAACAAAGAAATCCTCCTCCTCATGCCCTTTCCGAGATGAGGTAAAAAAGAGGGAGTGGGCCACCCCCAGCTTGTGTCCCTGATTCTCTGAGTCTTCTTGATGCAGCAACAAGTGTGCTGTGCTCCACTTGCTGAGCATGTCCTCTGCCCCAGTGAGGACAGGGCTGACCCCATCACCCCAGTCCCAGACCTCTGTGCCTTTGTCTTCAGGCAGATTCTCAGCTTTGGGGTGTATTGTTGGCTGCTCCGATTGTGTTTTCACAGTAGGGTATACGGTATAGCCATTGGAAACTATTTTGCATGACCTCTTGTCTAATCCTGGCCTGGTCCTGGCCCTTCCCAAATTACGCCACTGTTACATTCTGTGTACCTCAAAACTGTCTACAGCCCCTTTGGTTAGACCAGCTCTGTCTGAGGGTTCAAAGAAAATATCTTCAGGGTTTAAAGCCTGAACTGTGTTTCCTCTCTGATGTCCACATGTCTGAGCATCATAGAGTCAACCACAGGCTTGTATTGACTATTTAGACTGTGCCCTCTGGACTTCTGGCTGTGATTTTGCAGCCTTCGTGCATAGTTCCATTTCCTGAACAGGTATGCCAGCCTGGCATTTCCCTAGCTTCCTTATCACTGGTTCATTATAGTTGCTGTTGCAGCCAGGACCTCCAACTAGCATCTACTGCTGTCTGTGTGCTCTGCCCACATGCTGCCCTGTGCCATTCATAGGAGTGGTGTGCCTGTGCCTGGTATTTAGGAACGGAAAGAATAGTGTCTCTAATGAGTGGCAATCATGCCCCTTTTCTTAGGAGGAGGTGACTGGGTATCACTTATACCCCCAGGTAGTTGATTCCATTGTGTTTCTTCATAGCAGTCACTGCTGTCGATGAATTAGAGGAGAAAGCTCCATTCATGGTTCTTGAATTGATCACTTATTTTACACTTATTACTAGCTTATTTGTGTTTCAATAAAATTATGCCATTTTTTGTCATAGCTAAATTTTAATTTTACACATTAGTATAACTGTTAATGGTTAAATGTAATGTATTCTGTTCCCAGTGCTGAAGATTGTCTTAGTGATTTCTTCAGGTAATTATGCTTCTCCAAATGGTTCTATCAGTTTGACTTTTTGCACTGTAATTACCTGGAGTGTTCATTATGTCCCCAGTGTTGTGAAATTACTTCTCCTACCTTAAACCTCGGGTATTCAGACTCCACAGAGACCAGAAACAGCCTGTTCAGAAGCACACGCTGGTGTTGACATTGTCGTCCTGAGTTCCATTCTCTTATTTATTTCTAGTTATTGGGAGAAATGGCATCTTATTAACAGTTAAAAGTACACCGTGTGTCTGGTACCACTGTGTCCATCTCCACCAAGCATTGTCTTTTGGCTGGATATTTCAGGACATTCTACCTGCTTATAACATTGCTTGTTTCATAGTAAAACTTCAAGCCAAGCTTTAAAAAAAAAAAAAAAAAAAAAAAAAAAAAAAACAGCTTTGTGTTTGCAACCAGATATATACTATCTTTTCATGTAGCAGTGTAATCAGAAACACTGGCTATCGTACTTCCTGTGTGGTGAGAGAATGGAGTGTGAGCATGGTCAGTAGCACCACAGTCTTTGGAGAGTGAGACTTTGTGACGCTGAGGAGAATGCTATTTAGAAAATGCTGTGTGATTGCAAATGTGACACTATATATACACGTATAACTTACAGGAATGGACTGAGCTACTTATGGTGCATTCATGTGCTGGAAACTAAAAACGCCAGTACAGTGGGATGCAGCTCCAGGCATGGCTTGGTACCCTGTCTGACACCAAGGTTTCATTTGCCTTTGCTGTTGTATCAGGATACTGGCTTCACCTTGTAGCCCGGGATGACTCTAAGCGTCTGATTCTCTTCCTTATGCCTCCCAGGTGTTAGGATTACAGGTGTGCCATTGTGTTTCGCTTCCTGTCAGACTGAAGATCTAAGTGAGCAGATTCCTTGCCCACGCTTGTGACCAGTATAAGCAGAGATAAAGGCAGAGGCCATTGAGAGAGATTTGCATATGAAGAAAGGAAACACAGAAGCTGTGCACGTTTCTTGGCTATTGTGAGGAAAGATTTCGTGATATAGAAGCACATCCTTTAGCTAGGTTAGTGAGCACATCCTTTAGCTAGGCATGGAGGGAGTGGTTTCACCACAGGGAGTCTGTGAGCCAGTTAACAACTTGAGAACCAGAGGTGAAGGGAGAGAAGGAGCAGCTGGTGTAGGGTTTGGGAGGGGCGGGATACAGGGCTGTAGAGGGGACAGAGAGACATGCCTGCTCCGACTCAGGGGCAGTCAGAGAGATGAGGGACTTGTGTGCAGCAGGCTCCACACAGGTATACATGCATCAACATGCGCTAGTCACACATGTATGCTTTTCCTGTTCTTCCCATACTTTTATGCTTCACATAATTGCACATGCTACACATTTATATAAAACACATTATATAAACATGGACACAACACATACACATGTATGTACATTACACATGTGCATATAACAGATCCATTTCTTTATATAGCACAGGCACATCCATCTGTACATATGCACAAGTGCATACACTATAAAGAGCGGATCAACATTCATGTAAGTTATATATATACCCAGCACACAGAACACTCCTGTACATTGTATACATGCTTGCAACTCACAGCACACCTATGTGGGTAACACATGTGTAGCACACATGTTTAGTCAACACATTTACCCATTCACTATGCAGAGCACACATGTGTACCCAACACACCTGTTTTTGTGGAATTGGGGTTATTAGAGCCAACGTTTCTATTTACCTTGAATATTCATAGCAGAAGAGATTTGAGGTGCCTGCCCAGAAAGACAGAGGACTCACAGAAGGTGACACGGGTACATCTTAGGGACCTTATAAAACTGTTCTCAGTGCAGATCACCACTAGCCTGTCCTGATGTTTCCATAGTTTTGATTCTCACTTTTTTGGGAAGTTCCTAAGAGCATGTCTAATGAAGTTTGGTAGGTTTTTGTCCTCATTGGTTCATCTCAGTAAGAGTGGCCGCTGTCACTCCTGTGGAATTGTGTGTGAAATAATTTACATCATTTTACTGCTTTGTGAGAAACAAGTCCAGAACCTGGTGACTCCATGCAGTTATGCCAACCTAGAGGCATCTCTGTTCCCACTAAAGTCAGCTGGGTTCTGACAAACTGAGGAAGGTTTTCCCTTTGAGGCTTCCTTGGCAAACTATGTAATGTGTTTTGGAAGCCTTCAGCTCTGCCTTTCCATATGTCTTCCATAGGGAGTAGAAGTATGGTCTCCTAAACTTAATCCACATCTTAATGGTATGGTACCATCTGAAATGGTATGTAGTTAATTTTACCTTATTCTGAGGATGTGATCTGGATATGATTTCTTTTAAACTTTTAAGTGTTTAATTGATAAAATGAGTATATATTAAAAGTATGTAGTATGATCTTCATTATATGAGTACCATGTTTACTAGTTACAAAGCCAATTTATTTAACATGCATCACCTCCCATTTTTACCATTTTGTGTGTGTGTGAGCATGGTGTCTGTGTGCTCAAGGCACTTAAGATATGTGTATATCCTCCCAGAAAATTTCAAGTAGCATAAAGCCTTTTCTTCTAGCCAGCAGGTCTCCAGTTCTCTCCTCTGGTTACTGGTACCCACCATTTCTTCTCTGAGTGCAGCTGTTCAATCTCCACAGGCAGTGGGTCTGCAGTGCTTTCCTCTAAGCTAAGAATGCTGAGAGGATCCACTCAGGGATCATATGAGTGATGTTTAAGCAGTGAGCATGTACTCTGGTGCTAGGAGGAGGGGAGCCTGAGGACTTGGGAAGCCACACTGAGGTAGAGAGGGAGGTAAGAACACAGCTGTGATCCTTAGAGTGCCTAGGACCTTCCAGAACTAAAGAAGGGAGGCAGGATCCTTGATAGGAGAGCTGAGGAGTTTGCTCTTGATATTCTGAATACAGAACTATGAAAAAACTGAGGACATATTGTCACAATAACGTTGTTATAGTAACCCTGACTACACACATCCTCTTTGGTAAGGAGTACCCCCAACACCAAAATTAAAAACTAAACTAAAATTTTAAAAAAGGAATGCAGTTTTCAAGGAAGTACATACCATTGAATGTCTTTGAGCATAGAAACCTCCATCAAAGCCATTAGAAATATTTGCAAGGTTGCCAGTGTGTCCCCAGTGCCATATTCTGAGAGCTCTTTGGAGGGCTTCATGACTTCAGTTAGCACCAGCCCCTCAGATGGGCCTGGTTGGTGCTTACCATTTACAGAGAAAATAAGGACAAACTGTCCGTGACAATCCAGCCAGCTGTTGCACCAGCAGGAATTTGGCTACAAAAGGTGCATCTCTCCATCCTGTGTACACCTGAGAGAAATGATGCTAAATATGCCTGTTAGAGGCCACTTTCTATTAGCCAGGATCAATAGTATAAGAAGAGCAGAAACCAGCAGGGAGAGATGGAGTGTTTGTCTTTGGGTTTAAATTGTTCTCACAGTCTCATGCTTGAATGCTTGTTTTCAGCAACTCTTGATATTTAGGGAGGTTGGGAAACCCTTAGAAAATGGCTCTAGATGAAGGAAGTAGGTCTTTCGAGGGATGTGTGTTTGATGGTGACTCCTGGATCCAATTCTGTTTCGTCTGCTTCCTGGTTCGTCCTACTATTCATAACAGCTGCCACATACTCCCAACTGTTGAGGCCAGAGCATTGCCGACCATGCCTTTACTGAACTGAAGCCTCTGAGCTGTGAGCGGAACGAAGCTCCCCCACCCTAGGTTGTTTCTGACAGATATGTTGTTAGAATGACACAACAGTGATGAACACACATTTGGAATTGCCTCTTTTTACTCTGGGTCACTACCACAAACCAGAGAAAGCTGGCAGGTCAGGGAAGGTGGCTACTGGTAGGTACCCTGGTCACACTGTGTGAGACCGTGTGAGGAGATATAAGAAAAGCTGTGTGTCAAATTTTCTGTTTTGCTTGTTGGCAGGATTTTATTAAAGCATCCATACACGTGTAAGAAATGTGAATGAGACTTCCAGAACTGTGGTTATCAATTTTGAGAAAGATTTTTCCCTCTTGAGTTTACTCTAAAATTTCTTTGTAACATGCTTTTACATGTTAGAAACTGATAAAGCGTCAAAGTGATAAAAGCTATAATTCAGTTTATAATCACAAGATACTTGGTTTAATACATCTGTGAAGTAGAATATCATCTTGGAGAGTTTTTCTTCTATATTAAGCTTCTGCTTATAACATATACTTTGCTGTTTATTCTGATTTTGTTGAGGAAGGGTCTCAAGCCTCACTGTTTGGCCCAGGCAGGCCTTGAATGTGAGCTCTTCCTGCCTCAGACTTCCCACAGCTGGGATTACCAGGAGTGCAATGCCAGGCCTGGAGGCTTCTGCACTTTGTCTCTTACTTTGTATTTTCTTGGTGGTTATAACTACAGAGAGCAATGTTTTCGTGTGAAAATGGCATCTTAAAAGTTTTATAAAGATATGACATTTCTTTGAAGCTGAATTGGCTAAGGCTTTATAAATTTTCTATAATTGCTTTAGAAGGAAAAAATCTAAAGTCAACACTGTCTAAACTGGTGTTTAGGATTTGAAGTGCAGCAGATACTGGCTTATAACTCAAAAATGTTATAATGTAAAATATGGTATTTTAAAAATAAATTTGTTTATTTAAAACCCAGAGAGATATGAAAAAGTATTGTGAACTTCCAAAATTGCTTTTATTTGAACTCTCTTAAAGCTAGAAGAAATGTATACTTTTTTAAATCTTAAAAAATATTTTGCTAGTTTAAAATATTTTTTCAGGTTTTTTTGTGATTAGAACACCTAAAACCTACTTTCTTATAAATTTTCAAAATATGATACATTGTCTTAACTACAAACAAGAAGCTACACAAAAGATCTGCAGGGCTTAACTAAAACTTTGTGTCTTTTGACCAACATCTCTTAACCCCAAGTGGTTGTGACAAAGGCTTTTAATCCTAGCACTAGGGAGGCAGAGACCTGGGATCTCTGAGAGTTTGAGGCCAGGGTGATCTACAGTGCAAGTTCCAGGACAGTCAGGGCAACAGCCAGAGAAACGCTGTCTCAAAAAACCAAGTATGGTGTGTATGTGTGTGTGAGTGAGTAATAGAAATATATTGCTATTAATGTAGTCGTGATACCAAATGTGCATAATTGACATTTAAGATTTAAAGATAACAAAGTACTTTAAAATTGGAGAACTTAGATTCTAGTTCAGAATTTGCTAAAGACCTTTGGCAATGAAATGATTTCTCACACAGATAGGATGTCCCCTCTTCTTAGGCAAAATTGATTATCCTGGAAGGGCATCTAGTACTATATTAAAGATGACCATTACTCAGATTTAATGATAACAATTAATTTCAAAGGCCAGCCTGGTGTCACTAGCTTGTAATTCCAGCAGTTTAGACAGCTGAGGCAGGAGAATTGCAAAGTTCAAAGGTAGCCTGGGCAACACAGTAAGACCCTGTCTCAAAGTAAAAATAAATAAATAAACAAGCAAATGAACAGACAAATAAATAAAAAGAGGGCTAAGGATAATGGGTCAGTAAAAGGCACTTACCTAGCTGGGGAGGGGTCCCTAGGTTCTATCCCCAGCCTACAAATAAATAAGTAAAATTATAGTATTTTTAGTTTGGATAATGTTGCAATCTGGACTCATACTCTGATATGAAGACACACCACAGCATATAGTAAAAATCAGTTACGATGGTGTATGGGGAGCTGGTGATAAACAATGTGTGTAGGGGTTAAGTTGAGGTGGGAAAGCTATCTGATTAGGGGAAAGTAGAACGTTGACCTGGCTATCCCTGAACAAGGATAGAACCTAGGGCAGAACAGGCCTGGCCCAAGCCTGTAAAGATTCTAAGTGCCTTGGGGGTTTCAGTCATTCTCTTCCAGCGCTTCTGCCAAATTCTGTTGTAGCCTGAGCGAATCTTGCTTTCTTATTAAAGCAGGAACAAATACTTATGCCGTTCAGGAAGAAGACGGGGTGTAGGGGTGTTCGCTCAGAAGCCCCTGTGCCTTACTGTTTTTCCTTTAAGCCCTTGAACCGAGAAGGAGGAAGAAGATGGCAGGTAGGGGGTCTGAGAAGAAGCGAAGTGAAGATGACCAGGCCAGCTGACCTGGGCTGGACGCTGTTCTGAGAACTGCTTTTCTGGGTAGAGTCCAAGACAGCAGCCGGTGCTGCAGGCTGTGTTTTTCTGCCACCCTCTGTGGTCGAAATGCCTTCAAGCTTCTGAGGTCTGTGTGGGCAGCACATAACAGCACCTCAATATAGAACGTGTGTGAAATGTAGGAGAGTGTTGGGAAGAAAGAGTTCCCGGGCTCCCTTTACTTGGCTTGGCTGGGGCCACAAAGTAGTTCCTAAAAGTCTACACATGCTCATCTGTTTTTATAAGTCAGGATCATTTTATTAAAATATATCTTAGTTGTTTCCTTTTAGGTTGTTATGGTTTATTTCTCCTAAATACCTGTACTTTACAGAGTGGTAGTTGGCCATTTTCTGTATTGAACATAGGATAACTGATCCCTCTTTGATAAACTGACCTCCTTATGGGTTAACTGACCTACACCTTTGTTAACTGATCCACTGTAGGGCCAAGCGAGCTGCTCTCAAATGAACTGAACCACTCTGGGCTTAATTGTCCCATGTGAGAATACAGCCTGCATTCAGTATTGACACGGGACATTCAATTTTCCTATCAAGTAGGGAAGACTCAGGTGTGCCTAAAAACAACTTTCAGAAAAATGCTTCTCTAGACCCTTGAATGTTTTTCTAACAACTGGTGAACTCTGAGAGCACCGCTGAAGGTGGTGTTTGGGAGGTGTTCACCCTGTCCCTTGAGTGATGGATTTCACATTGTACTCACCGTCACTAATGTCCTGGCTACAACCCCTTTGTTTCTGGGTCTGTCCTGTGTGAGGGGTCAGCAGTTCAGGCCTGAGAGTGCTGACCTGAGGTTGGGTTCTCAGGCTAGCCTTGGCTCATTTCTCACACATGTGTTTACTGTCCGTGTGTCCATGAGTCTACAAATGGGTGACTGGTGGAAACTCACAGTGTCCTGGGGACTCCTGCCTTTGTTCTCTGGCAATGCCTGGTTGGAAGCCTTGACTACTTAGAATCCCTAGTGTGAACCAGGCTGCACGTTTTCATTTTGGAGGTTTCTCAAGACAGCAGCTTCCGAGTGTTCCCCTACCCCCTCCAGTTGTACCCAGAAATGGAATGGTGCCTGTGTCGCAGCAGAACAGACTGACCATCTCCAAGAATCTGTTGTCCCACCTGGCTACAGGAGGTAGCAACGGCAGGCTCCACATCCCCCTGAAGTTGCCAGTGGAGGGAGAGGGACGCCAACCCACCCATAAAACCCTTGACCCAAAGTTTGTCCTGCCTGCAGGAAGTGTTGGGATGAAGATGAATAGAGACGGAGGGGATGGCAGACCCATGACTGGCTCAACTTGAGACCCACCCCACGGGAGAGGACCAACCCCTGACACCATTAAGGATACTCTGCAATAATATAAGTAATTTTTTAATTAAAAAAAAATAAATCTGTGTGCCTGCTGAGAAGGGTCTCTTCCCAGTGTCCCTCAAAATCTCCTCGTTCAGCAACACTCAGTGTTATACTTGTTCTGCCTGGCCCTGGTACAGGCTGTGGTCATATTAAACAGGCTTGATCATGGCAAGCTAGAACCATTTTTAGAGCCTCTTTTAGGTGTACTGCTGTTAAAGGAATCTCTGGAGCAATAAGTTACCGCGGCATGCAAAGGGGAAATTTGTCTCCTTGTAGTAGTCTTAGCTGAGCTAAAATAGAGTTTTATCTTTTCAATTACTTTGGACACCAGTGTTTGGTTTGTTTCGTATTTCCCCATTCTTTTTTCTCTGCCTCCTAATTCTGGCTTAAGTGGCTGTCCCTCAACTCTGAATCAGGCTTATGGTTTACAGCCTTCCTGAGCGCTGGCTTAAGGTCTCTGACTCCTGACTTCTTGTAAGGAAAAGGAATCAGTCTCCTGCTCCCCTTACGAGCCACTTCCCCACAATGTCACACAGTCTTTGCCATGATGGACAGAACTTCCAAGAGCCAAGAACCTGAACAAACCCTTCCCTCCTTATGCTGCTCCAGTTTCTGATGGAGCTGGTGGCATTTGCCTCTTAACCATGACTCCAGGAGATGGTCTATTTCAATTTCTTACTCAACAGAGGATTAGCAAATAGGATTCTAAGTTACAGCTTCCCAAAGATCCGCCACACTATCACTTCTTTTTCTTGATCCCAAGTTTTAGTTGTGGTTGCTTGGTTTCCTCAGAGCTGTTGTGTCATCTAGAATTGTTTGCCTTGTTCTCCCTGTGAGGACATTCCCAGGGAAGCAGCATAAATCAATGATGGTTGTTTGAGAGCTGAGCTGCAGTCCTGCGCTAGGTGTAGCAGAGGCTAAGCTGGACATCCAGCTGAGTGAGGTTGGCTTCCTCACAAGCCCTGGCTCTGAGGGGCAGCTGGGACACACTGCTGCCTTGTGGCTGTGACCTGTTCAGACCTCACTTAATCACAACCCGTTTAAACACATCACCTTAAACTGTAGAACAGTGGGGTTTGAGTTCTGGCTTCCTGGAAACGGCATCAGCTTCTGCAACAGAAATAATCAGTTGCGATGAGTGTCTCACCTATGGCACAAAGCAGAGGTTCTGCCTCTGTGGATGGGAAGGTTGGGCTCTTTCAGTGACTTACAGTGCTAAGTATTAAAGCCAAGCTAAGAAAATCAGATAATTATGGGAAATAGATAGAAGGAGCTTTATCCTGACTTCTGATCTGTTTGGGAAGAGATACACATATTAGAAAGCTAAAACTTAAAAGAGAGTGAGAGGAGGTGAGAGAGACACAGAGAGGATAATGTTAATCACAAATAGGGAATAAGTAAATCTTCCAGCAAACAGGAAGTTTGACCTAGTTGCTGGCCTAACTGCTTCAGTAGATTTGGAAGAACAGATACAGGTGACTATTGATGACTTTGGCTTTGAACATGATTCTCATTCTTTGTTAATATGAAACTGGGCTGAATGCCTGATTCATGTCACTTACTCATTTAACTACCTATCTATATACGAATCTATCTATCTATCTATCTATCTATCTATCTATCTATCTATCTATCTATCTATCTATTTTGAGCTCAGAAATTTGTAAGTTGCCACTTTTACCACTCTGTAGTTTGAGAGTTTAAAATATCCACAGATAGACCTCATGATTTGAGAAGTGTTCAGCATTACCATGAATCTAAAACTTTATTCTTTGAAAATAAAGCAAGCACTATAGAAAATGAAAAATTGCTAAACATAAATTGGAATAGAATGACACAAGAAATTCCAAATTGCATTAACATAGAAATAGATGCTTATCTTAAGTAGACAAGAAAGGCAGCATGTTCCAAAGAGGCATTTTTGTTGTTGTTGTTTACAGGATGTATAATTTTTTCAAGTTTGAAAATGTTAAAATTTTTTTTTTTTTTTAGTCAAAGTACCAAGAAGGTGAGCAGGTGGCTATCGCATTGCCTGAAGTAGATAAGGACTCATGTGGAAGTCATGTAATGTTTGACAGCTGTGCTCACAACTGAATTAATAAAATTATTGATAATGAATGCATCTGGATCAACTTCTGGTACATGTACATTTGAAACACAAATATATTGGACTAAAAGTATGTGCAGTTATATGTTCATTTTACCAAGTGGAGCCTCCGTGTCTCTTTCCAGTGTTTTTTACTGCCTGCAACAGTGGGTGGTTTACACTAGATGCCAGGAAAGGATTTGTGGCAACAATAGTGCTAAACTAAATTCTCTTCATTTGGAACTGACTTCAGAATTTTCTAAGTTATGGTGGTTACTCTTTGCTGGCTCCCATAAGTCAGCTGGAAAGTATTTTGTGACAAAGACTCACAGCCAAGAAAACTCACTGCATGTTCTTAGAAACCTCACTTCATTACCTTTGTTTTATTCTAAAAATGAGTCCCATTTTCACTGGGGAAGCATCAGTTTCCTTGAATTTTGGGAGGCACACCCTGGCAGAGGCCGGACCCTCTTCCATGCAGCGTTCAGAGGCCACCATTGTCCCTGGACCCAGCCATTACTTGTGCATCACCATCTCTTCATGAAGCTTTGGGCAGAGAACAACTGCATTGTGCCTGTGACTTTTGAGAAACAACTTGCTCACTCCTGTAAAAGGAATCCCCATTAAAGCAAGCCTTCATGGAATTAATTGCACACAAAGCTAATAAAGGTGCTTTTATTACCCTTTCAAGGGTTTCAACAAGAGCTGCTCGGGACGGTCTGAGGCACATGGATGTGGGCTGTGGCAAGACCTTACCTTCTCACAGCACTACTCTATCCGGAGCATCTGAATGTTGGCTTTGAGGGCCTTCTGGCTTTTTGTAGTGACTTGCCTTATTGACTTTTTATTTACTGTGAGAAAATATCTGACTGATAAAACTTGATGGAAGAAGGGTTCATTTTTATTCTCGATTTTAGAGGGGATACAATCCACTGAAGTGGGAGCTTGAGATAACTGCTGATATTACAGCTACAGTCTGGAAGCAGAGAGAGAGAGACTGGTGGTCAGCTGGCTGGCTTGCTTCTGTGTTCCACTTCTTCCCTCTTCATCTAAATCTCTCTGGAAATACTCACAAAAATGTCTCCTAGGTAATTATAATCCTAACAAGTTGACAATGAAAACAGACCATCACAGGTTTTCCTGCATCTATATACGTATACCATAAGCATGCCTGGTGCCAGGGGAGGCTAGAAGCTGATGTTGGATGCCATAGAGCTGGAGTTACAGGTGGTTGTGAGCTGCTATGTCGGTTCTGGGAACTAAAGTTTAAAACAGAAAGTGAGTGAGAGGTTCAGGGCTGTCCACTCAGCTGGTCTGGATGAACCTCAGTCTCCCTCTCATTCAGTTAGCTGCTCTGCTGGCTCTGTCACCAGTGGACTCCCAGCTGCATCTTTGAGCCTGGTGCCCTATTCATTGTCACAGAGAATGCCATGAGCAGACTTCCCACATGTTTTGGACTATAGGTGCTATTCTCAGAGCTCCATTGTGAAGCTCATGACTTCCTCCCTTCTAATGACCCAGCTGGTCAGCTATAGAATGGATCTGCTCTTCACAGACAGTCCTGACTCAGGAGTGTGAGTACCAAGTTCTGCAATGCATATGTTCGAGGAGACATTCCTGCGGTTCTTTTTCTCTGTGAGCACCCTCATCTTCCACCTGCAGTGCTGTGTGAACTGTGGGTCCATTCATGAATGGTCACAGACTTCTGCTCTCTGGACTCCTTCACGTCCTAGAAACTGCTATTAAGGTACCACAGGGTACTTTTGGTGACACACACCTTTCTGTAGAAGCCAGCTCCTCCCATTCCTGGTACACTTTTAGCTGAGTACATCATGGTGCCTGCTGGCCTTTGGCTGCTGTGTCGTCTAGGTGATACGGATGTCCCAGGTTGGATGGGCAGAGGCTGGGACACAGATTTCCTACCTGCAGTAAATGTAAGCTTCTGCCATTGTGTGTGCTGTGGCTTCCTGTAGAAATGGAGCAGACACTGTCAGTCACTGCAGTGGCATTACTCTCATAGACGGAATCCTTAGGAAGGCTGTGTTAGTTGACACTGAAGATTGAGCCAGAGCCCACACATGTTAGGATAGGCAAACACTCCACAACTGAGCTCCAACATCCTCAGGCCTCTTTTTGAGACGACAGACCTGATCACTAGGTCCAGCTCCTTTGGGTATTTTAAAAATATTTTGTTTTTATGGCTATGAATGTTTTGACTGCAAGTATATTTGTATAGCATATGCATGCCTCGTGCCAGAGGAGGCCAGAAGAGGATGTTGGATGCCTTAGAACTAGAGTTACAGATGGTTGTGAGCTGCTCTGCAGGTTCTGGGAACTAAACTCAGGTCTTCTGCAAGATCAACAAGAGTTCTGAACCACTAAGCCATCTCTCTTGTTCTTCTATGGACCTTTAAAAATGTAAGATCATATTACCCGTGAGTAAGGTATTTGTTTCTTAGTGGATTATACTTTTTGCTATCTTTTAAGGTTTTGCTTTATTACAGTTTGTGGCACCTCAGGTGTAATATTGCCTAGACAAAATACGAGAGATCATTTTGTCTTATTTCTGATCTTAAAGGAGAAGCATTTAGCTTTTCATTGTTAAGTGTATATATTTTTTTTAAACAATATTTTCAACTATAGGAAATTTTCTTTTAGAATTTGCAAAAGCTGGTTCTCTGTGTCTACCATGTGTGTTCCTGGGATTGAACTGAAGCCATCAGGTCATCAGGCTTGGTAGCGAGTATCTTTAAATGCTGAGCTATCAAGTGTTTTCTTACATTTATTAAGATGATAGTATGGCTTTTTTCTTTTTAGTCTTTTAATGTAATAAATTGTATTGATTTTTGAAAATCAAAACTACTTTACATTCAGGGAAGAAAATATCAATGACAGTAGTGTATGTGTGTGTGTGTAAAAGTATGTGTGTCTGTGATACGAATGTGTTTGCAGATTTGTCCTTAGCAGTATTCTTCATCATAGTTCTAAAGTCCATGAGCTCTTCAGGGGTATTGTCCAGTTCCTCTTTCTAGAGAATCCCATCTTCTTTTCTCTTCTCTCTTCTTTCTTTTCTCTTCTTTCTTTTCTCTTCTTTCTTTCTTTCTGTCTTTCTTTCTTTCTTTCTTTCTTTCTTTCTTTCTTTCCTTTCTTTCTTTTTCTTTTTGTGTTGTCTTCTCTGTCATGGTTTCTCTAGCTCATTACTAGTTTCAACATCCTTTGTATTTTTATTTCTTATTTTGAAGTTTATTGGATTTTTTTAAAGCTCTTACTATTTTCTTTTTTTCTGAGCCATTGGTTTATTTATTTATTTTTTGACCATGCAACAAAATTTTATTTTACAAAACAATTCAACATATGTGTGTTTACTGTTGAGACAAAGGTTCCACAACAAATCACTTCCCCTTTCACTATGTGACATATCATGATGAGTCCATTCTCTTTTTAATTTTTTAAATTTATTACAGTTTATTCACTTTGTATCCCAGCTGTAGCCCCCTCCCTCATCCCCTCCCAATCCTGCCCTCCCTCCCTCTTCTCTCATGCCCCTCCCCTAGTCCACTGATAGGGGAGCTCCTCCTCCCCTTCCATCTGACCCTAGCCTATCAGGTCTCATCAGGACTGGCTGCATTGTCTTCCTCCTTGGCCTGGTAAGGCTGCTCCCCTCCTCAGGGGGAGGTGATCAAAGAGCCAGCCCCTGAGTTCATGTCAGAGACAGTCCCTGTTCTCCTTACTAGGGAACCCTCTTGGACACTGAGCTGTCATGGGCTACATCTGTGCAGGGGTTCTAATTTCCGTGAATAGTCCTTGGAGTATCAATCTCAGAAAAGACCCCTGGGCCCAGATGTTTTGGTTCTGTTGCTCTCATTGTAGAGCTCCTGTTCCCTCTAGGTCTTTCTATCACCCCCTTCTTTCATAAGATTCCCTGCACTCTGCCCAAGTTTGGCTATAAGTCTTAGCATCTGTTTAATATCTGGCTGCGTAGAGTATTTCAGAGGCCCTCTATGATAGGCTCATGTCCTGTTCCCTGTTTTCTCCCTCTTTTGATGTCCATCCCATTTGCCTTTCTGAATGAGGATTGATCATCTTATCCAGGGTCCTCCTTCTTGCTTAACATTTTTAGGTGTACAGATTTTAGTATGATTATCCTATCTTATAGATCTAATATCCACTTATAAGAGAGTATATATCTTGTGTGTCTTTCTGCTTCTGGGATACCTCACTCAGGATGATCTTTTCTAGTTCCCACAATTTGCCTGCAAATTTCATGATTTCCTTGTTTTTAATTGCTGAGTAGTAGTCCATTGTGTAAAATGTACCACAATTTATGTTCCGTTCCCCTTACTATTTTCTTATTACTGCTTATTTTGGGTCTTGCTTTTTTTTTCAACTCTAGTTCATTAGATATAATGTCATACAATTGATCCAAGCTGCTCCTTTTCTTTCTATTGTGAGCACTTGGTAGCATACATTTCTACTAGGCGGTATCTTCATTGCTTCCATCCAGAAGCCTCTCAGTTTAGTTTCTTTATTCTTTGCAAGAGCATTATCCCAGCAGAATCCAGACTTCTGTTTATTATGGAGGTCTCTTTGTAAAATTGGCCTATGGCTGGACCCTGGAACTGTCTCTGCATTTCTCTTCCCAACAAGAAGAATGTGTGCTGTTTGCATAGATGATGTGGATTGTGCTGAGAACCCGCTTCCTCATGGGACCTGGATAAGGTCCCTGCAGGATGAGCACAGCAAAATCCTGTGCAGTTTGTGTTCCAGGGAATGATCTTGGTAGGAATATCATCTGCATGTTACATGTTACTGTGATTCCTGGGAACAGTGGTCTCAGGAGGCCTGCCTGAGAGCTTCTATAGATTGATCCAGCATGATCCTTACTAATTTTCTAGGGTACACATCAGCTGAGTCCCTGAATCCCCACAGTGGCTCTTCTAACATAGTGGGATCCATCATGGGATCTGCATAGCTGGAATATCTGCTTTTTAATAATATGAACGAGGGCACACTTTGTGTCAGATTAGTCCTTATGCATTTTCAGAATTGGTTTGATGGTTTTGAACATGATTTATCATCATGAGTGTTTTAGGTGTACTTGAGAAATGTGTATTCTTCTGGGGTTGTGTGTGTGTGTGGTGTGTTTTGTTTTCTTCAGATGTCACATGTGGCAATTGGCTCATATCTTCTGTGTCTTTGTTGATTTTTTTTGGGGGGGTCAACATTTGTTACACTAATTACTGAAAGAAAAGATGAAAATCTCCTGTAGCTCATGGATTGTGCTGTTTCTCCTTGTTGTTGTTTGCTTTTTCTTTCTATGCCTTGATGTGCTATGTTAGATGCATATGCTTTGGGATTATGGTTTTTATGAATGAATTCAACCATGCCCTGAGGCTGATAGTCCAAAAGGATGTGAGATGACAAGAAAATGGGTGTCTATCCTCACTCCTACAACTGTCACACTCACTCAGGAAATAACTGAGAACAAGCTGGAAGCCAGCATTTCCAGAATTAATAAAAAAGTCTCTTCTGCAAGAACTGTGAAATTATTGCTTTTCTGCTTGAGTTTGATAGGTGAATGCCATCTGATGCAGGGATAATATTGAGAAAGTTAATTCTTATCAATAAGTAGCTTGTCTTTAATTAAACAGAAGGAGCTCATGTGGATGCCATGAACTAAATCAAGTCTGCGTTTATTCCACCTTCCATAATTTTCCACCTACAAATAAAAGGATATTCTATGTGACCTGCCCCCAAAGCTGGCTCATTTTTGTGTGGTACCTCCTAGGCAGTTGGCGTTGTCAAAGTGAAGCTGAGTATCTCCTTCCCAGCCACCAGTTGCCAGAAAGTCATTGAAGTGGAAGATAAATACAAGCTTTATCATTTCCACAAGAAGTGCACGGCCACAGAAGTGGCTGCTGATGCTCTGGGTGGGGAGTGGGAGGGTGATATGGTCTCAATCAGTGGTGGAAATAAAAAACAAGGTTTTCCCACAAAATAAGGTGCATTTCTGTCATAAACCAAGGAGAACTGGAGAAAGAAACTGTCCAAGTGTTCATAAAGGCATTCTAAGGATTCCAGTCTGAAGGTTCTCCACCTGGTTACCGAGAAGAGAGAGAGAGAGAGAGAGAGAGAGAGAGAGAGATTAATTCCCAGGCTGACCGATACTACTGTGCCTCAACAGTTGGGACCCACTCCAAACAGCAGAATCTGAAAGCTTTTTCATCTCTCTAAAGAATATGATGACATCCACCAATATGTGGTCAGAAATCTTCAAACAAAGAAGGCAAGAAGTCCAGGACCAAAGCATCTCATATTCAGCATCTTCTTATTCCATGTGTCCTGCAACATAAATGCTGATTTATTGCTCGGAAAAAGCAACTCACTAAGAGAAACAAGGAAGAGGCTTCAGAATATGCCAGACTTTTGATCAAGAGAATAAAGGATGCCCAGGAAAAACACCAGGGACAGATTTCAAGAGACTAGGCTGTCCTTACCAAGAGCTGCTGCTTTTGATTTCCTGGGTCCATTCAAAAATAAGTGTTTTAGAGTAACAAATAATTAGACCTTACAAAAGAATTTAGTAGACACATTATCTTTCAACATTTCTAATGGAAGAATTCCCTTAAATGTTAGATGGTTTTATAAAACATCTGCAGCTCTCTGTGGCACTTCTGAGACTTCCATATCTCTTGTGTTACAGTGGGTTCTTAATCCCACACCTGTTAATTATTCACATGTCAGCTCACTGAAGGACTTCTCTTTGTAGGTGGACAGGTCAGAGAAGATGGTTTCCAGTAAGCAGTCAGAGGGAGATGGTCTCCTCCAGGACATCTTTGGCATAGGAGATGAATAATTCATGGACTCCATTCTGCTTCCTACTATCTGGTATCAGCCTAGGAAATACTGTATTTCCAAGACACAGAGACTGCTGGAAGCACATAGATGATAAACTTTAGATTAGAACACCCACATTTCCATCCCATTTTATATTTAAATTGAAGAGAAGGAGAGGTTTGGGTTTATCGCTTGTTTTGCTGAGAACACAATGGTTCCTACAAAGCTCACTATTTGGTATTGATTTTTATCTGCAATTGTAGCTCCATGTGCTATGTAGCATGCATAATAAATGTATGGGTGTGGCATTAAAATATGTGCTTCAGAAAATGGAGAGATGATTCAGTGCATAGAGTACTGACCGTGTGAGCACAAGCGCCCGAAATGTTCAATTCCCTAAACCCACATGAGTAAGTCAAGTGTGATAGTGTGTGCTTATAATCCCAGTGCCAGAAATGCAGACACAAGTGGGTTCCTAAGGTATGCTGGCCAGAAAGCCAGAAAGCCTGGCTTACTTGCAGGTTTCAGGCCAGTGAGTGACCCTCTCTGAAAAAGAGGATGATGAAGAAGGAAGAGAGGAAGAAGAGGAGGAGGAGGAGGAGGAAGAGAGCATCTGGTGAATGACTTTTGAGGTGGTCTCTGGCTCTCCATGTGTGCAAATATACACACAAATGGATATGCTCCTACATAAGCTCCAACTCACATGAATACTCACATAAAGAAAGTGCACACAGAGAAAGTGTATTTAATATTTGAAATCACACACACAAAAGTGAATATACTTTGTTTTCCTTGAAATGCCTTAAGGCAATGTGAGGTGTAGTGACTTCCTTTCTAAGCTTAGGGCCTCTGCAACTCTGTTACAAACATGAAAGGTTAGGGTTAGCCTTACAGAAGTTAACTAGACAGTCTTTGTGACAGCCCTGTTGGGGAACTGAATTCCATGTGGAAAATTGAGGCCTAAGGAAATTGAGTAACCCAAGGTTAGAGAGTGGCTCTGGCTGAAATTTGAATCTCAGCGGGCTCACTTGCAAATCTGTACTATTAATCACTCCTCTCAAAGGCTGAGTTCACTGCTTCTTTTCTAATCTCTTCTGTTGGAAGGAAGAGGAAAAAGCTCCATTCCCTTCCAACAGTACCACACAATGGAGAAAGCAAAGCTGTTTATAGCATCCCCTTCCAAAGTGAATAAAACCCAAGCAAGAGGCAAACCTCTAAGCAGATGGAGGAATGGCGAGTGTGTGGTCTTGTTCCTGAGGTGTGGGCTTTGCGGCATCCTAGCTAGGGCAAGATTCCTCTGCTTAGCTGATGTCTCCACATTCAAACAAAAATCCTGCCTTATACTGGGGAAACCTCAGTCAACACCTTCTTCCTCTAATGGATGTCACCAATATGTCCCAGTTTTCCTCTTACCCTTCTGCTGGAGGCTGGGACTCGACTTACTTGTCCTGCGAGGTTTCCAGCACTGTGCTGACTTCCCCTGAATCCTTGTCAGTGAGGTGCCTGACCTCTGTTAAATCGCATAATAATTTGTCCTTCATCCTCATCTACGAGACTTCTGCTCTCTGCTAAGGCATGTGTTGACTAGTCCTGCATCCTTCTTTGACTTGGCCATGCATTCTGGCCAATGTGACTTATGCTCTCCAGTGAACCCTGTGCTTGTACTGCATAGGCACTGATCACAGAAGGGTTGAGCGCTTCCTGTGTAGAGAGAAGCCCTAAGGGCTCATACCAGGCCTCTGCACCCACAACAGTACTGACTAAACAAGTTCTGAGCAAGGGATGTAGAGGGTGAAGAACACAGTGTCACAATTGCATTAAAGTAGGAAACACCCGGAGCCACCACTTTGATTAGCAGGAAATAAAACATCCCTTTTTTCAGTTCCTGAACAGATTTGCAGTATGCAATATGCAAGAGGAATATGAAGGAATAAATTTTATTCTGTATTTTACTAATGTAGATGTTGTTATGGTTTGTTTTAATGTCAACTTGCTACAAATTAGAATTGCTGGAGTAGGCAGCATCCACTGAAAAACAGTCCTGATTGCCTTAATTGATGCAGGGAGATTCTTCCCGACTGCGGTTGGCACCTTCTGGTAGCAGTCCAGAAAGAAAAATGTATAGCCGAGGAAGATTATTTGCCATTGGCTTGCATGGCCTTTCCTCTCGCCTATGACCTGATTTGCTGTTCCTGCTGCTGCAGCTGCTGGTTCCTAGCTGATTCCCGAACTAGACTTCCATCTCATAGCAAGGATCAGTGTACCTCAAGGAACCTTGTTAGATTTCAATGCCAGGCTGTAACGGCTAAGGCACTGAACATTGTGTGAACAGCTACCAGGTTGTTGGTCTCCCAGGTGAGACAGCCACTGTGGCACCGCTCCATCTGGTGAGGTACCCAGCCTGGAGGTCGGAACAACTACTGGGTTCTCAGCCTCTCAAGGGTGACTCAGCTGCTGTTGCTCTTTTAATGTAAAATGGTAACATATTCACACACACACACACACACACACACACACACACACACACACACACACACAGGTCTCTCCAACACACTAGAAATGATAAGGTTAGAGACTACACAATTTTCTTGGAGAGATTTGTGTGTGTGTGTGTGTGTGTGTGTGTGTGTGTGTGTGTGTGTGTGGAGAAGTATGATTTAATGTCATTTTTATTCCCAAGAACTATTTTGTTCATTTCTGCTTTTTTTAAAAAACAAGTAACTGCATTTTTGTCCAGATCAAATTCTTAAAATCACCAGCTGACTCCAGAGCACCAAGTATATAAAAATCACTTTTGTTCCTGGGCACAATGTGGTTTCTAAAGCAAAGGCAGCAGAGAAAGCACGCCTTCTCAAGAGAGCCTCACCAGCTTCCTCGAGTCTCATCTTCGCCAGTGAGTTTCCATCAGGAGTACTAAAGAGCTTCCTGCACACAGGCCCATGCTCATTAAATACAAAAACAAACTCATCTTTGATTTTCTTTTCATTTCGCAAATGTAGAAACCATCAGAAAGCATGTCACACTGAGCAGCTTCTGTCAGACTCCTCCTTCCTCTGCATCTTTCCTTCC
Source organism: Rhombomys opimus (assembly GCA_010120015.1). Lineage (NCBI taxonomy): Eukaryota > Metazoa > Chordata > Mammalia > Rodentia > Muridae > Rhombomys > Rhombomys opimus. The sequence goes on from REGO01000621.1 coordinate 24,905, forward strand.
TTTAGTCGCCATCTCTTTGTGGGAAACCAGCAAAGCATCTCTGCATATGTGCTTGGGGCCTGCTGCTCCGAGCATCTCCTGCTCTGAGCCAGCTTCCTAGACTTCTCAGTGCTGGACCACTGTGGCATTAACATTATGGCTGATGTCCTTACCCTAGGGCTATGGTGCTATAATGTTGGAGGACCTAAGTGTCATAATGTGAAGACAGAACACAACTGCACATGTCTAATCCCAGCCCTGGGGAGGTAGAGGCAGGTGGATACCTAGGGCTCACTGGCCATCCTAGACCTAATAGGATCCAGAATGGGTGGGAGACCCTGTCAAAAATCTAAGGTGAACAATGGTAAGGTCGTCTGGCCCCTGAATGCACAGGCATGCACGCACACGTCTATACGCAGTGTGCATAAAAACAAAGAAGAGGGAAAGAATTTCTATTTTATTCTATTAATTTGCTTTGATTATTTTTTTCAAGGAAAATACTTTTTTTTCCTTGCATGTAGTGTGTCCTCATAGAAGGGGAGGAGGAAGAATGGTTTTCATGTTTGCCAAATGCCCTTTTTCTTCTACATGTACAGGCTGAGGTGGTATCAGAGTGTTAGCCACTGTGGGTCAGGGTCTGAATCCATCACAGGGCCTGAGAACAGCCCTCATATGGACACAGACCTCTTGGCACTAGTGGGGCTGTTGGGGTACAGTGACCCAAGTAACTTTATCCTTTGAAAAGGAGAAACCCTACCTAATGTTTGGCAGAGCTTTGGGAATCTTGTGGAAGAGGGGGAGGAAGGATTAAAGAGCCAGAGGAGTCAAGAATACCATACGAAAACCTACAAAATCAACTAATCTGGACTCACAGAAACTGAACCACCGACTAGAGGCACCCACGGGATGGTTCTAGCTGCCCCACACATATGTAACACATGTGCTGCTTGATCCTCATGTGGAACCTCTAACAGCGGGAAGAGGGGCTGTCTCTGAATCTGTTGCCTGCCTTTGGATCCCTTTCTCCTAACTGGACAGCCTTGTGTAGCCTCAGTAGAAGAAGATGCACCCAGTCCTACTTGATATGGCAAGGCAGGTTGATACTCATGGGCAGTCTCCCCTTCTCTGAGAAGAAAGGGAGAAAGGCCTAGGAGGAAAGGAGGGGAGGTGATAGGGAGGGACTGGGAAGAGAGGAGGGAGGAGAACTTCATACCAGGAAGCAGAATTAATTAATTAATTAATTAATTAAAAAATATAAAGCTATTTAATTTAAAGAGAAAAAACAATAAAAAGGAAAAAAGAAAAGCAGATACTAAGAAGTCAGGTTTGTTTCCCTTTTAATACTGGAGAGCCTGTCTTTTGCATGAGTTAAATCATACTTAGCAGAATGACAGACAGTTTGAAGAGACTGTATGTCCCATGCATAAGGGATATCAGCATGTTATGAATGAGATGGTCATGCTTAGTTATAGTATCTCGGGCTCATTTAAGAAGGAGTCTGCCAAGCTGAACGTGAAACTGGATGCAGCTTTAAGATTCTCAAAGATGGGACAATTAAATCTCTAACAATCCTCAGTGTTTAGACCATTTGCTGCTCTTACAGAAGAGCCAGGTTGGAGTCCCAGCACCCAAATGATGTCTCACAGATATTTCACTTGCAAGGGATCTGATGTTGTATGACCTCCGTGGGCATCAGATATGATGCACATCTGGGGAAAACATTCGTACTTTTAAAATTAAGTACATCTTTAAAAAGCCTTTAAAAATATCACTAGAACGTCTGTTTAAAACCTGGGAAGAGTCTTCATTAGCAGGTGGAGCACGTTTGTTCTTCATGAAATAAATGATTGGTTTCTTTAGTGGCAAAGACAATATGTAGTCCTGGTCTAATTAAAGCACAAGTTGTGTTTCTTAAAGGAAATGTCCTTGGCATTCCAGAATGATGGAACATGCCAGGAAAATCACCTAGCAGTATATTTAGAGAACAAATTTAGGGGAAGAACTTGGTAAAGTAGTCATAAACCACAATAACTTTTTGCATGGATGCATTTTATTTAAACTGAATAATAGTTTGCACAAATGAGTATTGTGTGCATATATGGCACACACACTCATATACTTAAACTCCCTGACCCACATTTTTGAGGTGATGATAACCTGTACAGCCCATGCCAAGTGCTTTGGAAGATTCAGACATCATAGTTAATATATTCCCTTCCTCCAAGTATTTACCATCTTCCTGAGCAGGAAAATATGGCAACAGAAGGGGCAGTCGAAGGTATAGGACAGGATATAGTTAGGTGCTCACTGAAGGTCTTGGTGTCTGGTGGGAGCTGAGAAGAGATGGAAACCTTGTGGAATGTAGGTCAGAAGGAAGTGAGGACACATGGCTAAATCCAACAAGATGGCTGTACATCGGCAGGCAATGGATGTAGTCACCAACAACAGAGACATCTAGGTGATGGCGCAGTTGCTATCCCTAGAGACATCCATATTCCAATCCTTCAGGAAAGATAACTAATGTTTATGCTTGTTTTGGGTAGGCTTTTTTAAAGTATATAATTGCATTTCTCTTTTTTTCAGTTGTTTTCCAATCTCAGTGAAAAACGCCTTTATAGAACACACATTTTGAAATTTCATAGCTGCAGATTCTTCTAATCCATCCTACCTGCTTCCTCTTCCCCTTCCTTCCTCCCTCCCTTTCTTCCCTTCCCTCTTTATTTCCCCCTAAACAGTTGTTAACAGTTTCTTCATGCTTCTCCAATTGTTTAAGCAGCATTTTTGAAATACCCTTTCTCCAGTGAATTCCTTTGCTACTCTTAATAAAAACCTCATTGATGTGTCCTTTTCTCGGTCCTGGGTCCCAGGTTCCCAAACATGTGACTGGCCATCTCACTCCCCACTCAGCACTGAAATTCTGTTGACCTTTGAGAGAGAGTTTTTCTGTTTAATCTGCTTTTATTGATGCCATCTTTTTTCTGCTGTTCTTTGTAAATACAAATGCCCAAAGTTCTGCCTGCTTTCAGGGAGGCTGGCCATCTTCAACAGATGTTGAAGGTCAGTTTGGTGGTGCCATTACCCTTAGCTTCTAAGGGCTTAGAAACTGACAAGTTCAATCTCTGTGATACCTGGAGGCAAGAAAATCAAGACTGGCAGGTGCTTCCTAGACCACAGAGGTCCCCATCATTGTATATTTCTGAAGCAGAAAGAGAAAAGCATTCTACAGAGGCACTAAACTTAATCCTATCTTCCAGACACTATCCTCAAGACAAGTCACCTCCCCGAGGTTTCCACTTTGGCCAACATCACATGGCAGTTAGAGATATAAGTCCTGGAGGACATGAGCCTTTGCCCATATCAATGGTGACCATCTTCCCACTATTGGCTTACACACCATCAATTTTGATGTGGGTATTTGTATCAAAATTAAAGATAAAAAATTAAAAAAAATTAAAGATAAAGCATATAACTAAACTCTAGTGGATCAGTGTATAGCGCTGTAACTGGGATGCCTGAGCGCAAGCTCACACCTGCGAGAAGAGGCAGGAATTGAATCTTTAAACTGTGCTTTGTTTAGACAGCCCACTGGCAATCTGGGATGACAGAGGACTAAGAGCTCTAAAATTTGCCATCTCCAGTGGTAGACTTCAGCGGATGGGGACTCTAGTGATTTATCATTCCAAAATTAATCTTGTCCCTCTGGCCCGGTGGTCAGCCTTGCCGCTGAGACCTATGGTATGAACCTGCCGAGTTATTTATAACTTCCTTATGCAACAGGAAGTGCAAGTGTGCCTCTGTGATGCACTGTATAAAATTGCCTCTCCTGGCTCCAATCAGTATCTCTTTTACCCAATAGCTTATTGTAAAACTAAAGGGAAAGAGTTTGTGCCCCTTTTCTAAAATATCAAGGAAGAGTTGAAAAGCTGGCTCAACAATTAAGAGCACTTGTTGCTCTTGCAGAAGACCCAAGTTCAATTCGCAGCACCGAGGTGACGGCTCACAACTCTAGTTTTAGGGTATTTGGTGCCCTCTTCCAACCTTGGCAGGCACCAGGCAGTCACGTGATACACATACACAAACAAAGACTAAACATTTCAAACACATATAAAATTAAAGTAATTTAAAAGAAAGTAAAGTAGCCACAGGCAGGTTTGTGTTGAAGTCATTGATTGGCTTTATTTTTGTAGGCTGGGAGGAGGATCATTTCAGAAGGAGCCTGACTGGTTTTCCTTCCTATTGAAATTTTCTATTCTTCTTTTCTCACTCCCATCTACTCAATAAACATCATCCTTAGACCAACGTGTACATATCCTAGTGTGCTCACGGTGCCTTTGCACATTACCAAAGTAAGAGCTGGTGAGTTGCCTCTCTCTATTCTAGTTCAGATGGTGCAGTTTCATTTCTCCTTAGCTGAAAAGACTTTACCTGGTTCCTCTGAAGCCATATCTCAGATGTTAATTTCTAATGAGCTTCCAGGGTGATCCTAATTCCCATGTCATGCATATCTTTAAAATAGTACGCTAATTGAAGCTGTGGGAGGTGGGATGGAGGAGGCAGAGGGCAGATATTGAGTCCTGCAATGTTGAAGGAAAACTCTAAGGCTGTGACTTGAATCCTACCATGACAAGGCATTGAAACAACAATGCATGGGCTTTCATAACAAGTCTGGCCAACTGCTGTGGTCCCATTTGAAATGAAGAACAGATGTATTTACTTAAAAATATGTAACAAGTTTCAGGAAGAGTAGCTGCTATCAGGTGGTGATTGTGAAGTGTTTTGCTCATTAAAATGCACACAGAAGAAGACAGATGAGAAATTTCCTAGGGAACCATAACATTCCTCTTGTTAAATAGAAAGTATGTAGCGCACAGGTGTGTGCTTTAATAATAGCAGGGTCCAGAATCCTGATGCCCTGTTGGGCTTGGTGTCTGGGTGCAGCTGTCTGCTTTGGAAGGGTTTCTGTTAGCGTTGCTCTATGCACCAAGAAAACAGGCTTCCAAAAGGATGAGGATTTTGCAACAGAGAGGAGACATGGCAAACAGAGGCATGAATAATGCCTCTGTCTTATGATCTCATTTCCACTTCTGTCCCTGTGTTTCTCACACCCCTGTCCTCAGCAGCAAACCACAGTGAGCTTGGCTGCGACTGCTAAAGGCTTAGAATGGTGGAAGGGACGTGGAATTGCCTGCTTTGAGAGGTTGCCGGCCGGCTCACACGGCCTCTAGGGACTGCGCCCAAACTCGGATGTCCAGCTGGGGTACAGCATTGTTTTCACTGTTTTAGAGAAAACTCGGGGGGCTCTGAAGACATGAACATTGACCCAGATATAGTGGCATACAGCTGTTATCCCAGCACTCAAGAGACAGAGGCAGCAAGACTGACGCAAGTTCAAGACCAGCTTGAACTACATTGTGAATCCCATGTCAGCCAGTGTTACAGGGTGATGTCTTGTCTCAAGAAACATAGAAAGAAAGAACAAGACAAAACAAACGTGGCTCTGACTGTATCTCAGTGGCAAAGTCTTTAGCATCATAGAACCACAATAATAATAATAATAATAATATAAAAGTTTCTGTTGAAGCAAATATTTTAGAGCCAGTGCTGTGTCATAGTGGCTATTTTTATAGCTAACAAGAAGCATCCCTGAGTGGACATGTTTATGAAATTGTGGGCGAGCTGTTTATGTGGCCTCTGGGGACCTCAGATGCTAAGGCCCTTCGATTTTGGCTCATAATTATCACCTCCCTCTGTACCATGAGGTAGATAATTGGAACAGCAACACTCATTCAGATATGGAGTTTATATATAGCTGAAGCAGATGATTACTGCCAGAGTTACATTTTACGCTCTAAGAAGTAGTATGGGAAGCCTGAAAGAAAACAGGTTTCAAGATGTTGAATGGTTTGTCTTATTTGGAGCTAAGTATTCTAAGCGACTAGTGCTATCAGGCAAAGAAGCATGTGTTTTCTGCCTCAGTGTGTAAGTGTGTGTGTGTGTGTGTGTGTGTGTGTGTGTGTGTGTGTGTGTGCAGACCCATTGACTCGTTTACAAGATTTTCTCTTGAGCTTCAGGAGAACACCTTTCTGACAGAGATACCTGGGGAGTTGTTTCCCTAGGATAAGGAACTCCGAAGCTGTAGCCATGCTTCAAACACCCATCTTTTTATTGAGCTGGCAGGGTCTTATCCACAGAACAGTGGTTCTTCAAGTATACAGCCCGCAGGCACCACAGGTTAATAGTGCATCTGCCAAGATTTCCAAGGAAGGCCTGTCAGGAGGGCAGACCATGAGTAGTAAGACTGAGGTCCTTGCAGGCATCCCATGAGGATGTAATAAGCCAATCTATGAAGGTGACACGGATGATGTAGTGGATCTCCTCAGCAAGCTGGAGAT
>REGO01000621.1:43424-53990 GCA_010120015.1 Rhombomys opimus
TCTCTTTTCTAAGTATCACCATACTATTAAGGGGTTCTGGTCCTGAGCTTTAAGCAGGAATCCCACATTAGTGTGTCCTGGCCCATGGCTTCTGGAGAGTATCTGTGGCCACTTCTCATCAAGACTGCAGTTTCTGCATCTTGATGTTCTAACTGTGGTCTTCAAGGCACACTGTCCCTGGGGCACAGCTAGTCTTAGATGAGAGCAATGCCAATGATGCTGTCACAAACAAGTGAATGAGATAGGGTACCCAACTCAAATGGTTTATCCTTTTAAATTTCAGATTTCTATTGTATTCACAGTTGTGTAACCATCACTAGAATTAAAACACTTTCATCATCCTAGAGAGAAACCTCATGCCGGTCGGCCCTCCTCATCCTGGAACATGTTGATGTGCTTGAAGATGACTTATTTACTCAGCCCCAAGCATGGCATCTTTCTGTCTAGATTCTTTCTTTTAGAATATTTTCATGTTTTCAGGGTCCATGTTTAACTTAATATATGTGGATACTTCGTTATTTTTATGGTCAAACAGTCTTTAATTGTTCTATTTACTGTGCAGCAGGGTTTATTTACTCACCCATTACTTCATAGACAAGTGGCTTATTTTCACTTGAGGGCCACATATTGGATATGAAATGGAATCTTTCTGTGGTTTGATTTTGCGTGAATCCAAAGAGCATCTTCACAGGATTTTGTTGTCTATTCAAGAGTCTGTTACTATTTTTTTCTTTTTTTCAAACCATTGCTAAACACTGAGTTATAGAATATCTTTGTTACATATTCCTTGTCATTTGCTAGTCATGTTTTGGGGGTTCTCTTTTAACATTATTGATGTAGTCCTTTATAGCACATAGGTTCTAATTTTGTTTTTCTGGTTATATTTGGCTTTTGTGCTTCTTCATTTCTGAGAAACCAATGTCAGATCTTTGCTCCTGAGTCTTCTTAGAAAAGCTTTGTATGTACTACCTGTGGTGGCTAATCTTGATTGTCAACTTGGCCATATCTGGAATCAACTAAAACCTAAGAAACTTGGCATTTTCTTGATTGGATCCTTTGAGGTAGAGAGACCCACCCAAAATCTGGGCCAGACCTTCTGTGACAGCCCAAATAAAAGCACATGGAGGACAGAAAGCTCTAGCTTTTTGTGTGTTTACTCTCACTCTCGCTGGCAAGTCCGTCTATCCTGCTGCTGAGGCATTCCTTCACTGGTATGAGAAGTGTTAATTCTTCAGTATTCTAATGAAGGTTGAAGACCAGATGGGAGACATTTGGCTTTGTAGACTGAACAGCTGCTGGATTCTTGGCCTTCCTGTTGAAAAGGCAGCCACTGGTGGGGGCCATACCCTGTAAGCCACTCTACCACATAAACTTATTCATTCTACCAGTTCTGCTCCTCCAGAGGGTCCTGACTAAATACACCGACTTTACCCTTAGTCTGCAAATTATCTTGAAGTACTCTCACTGTATGATACAATGTAGGACACATGTACGTTGTTTGCATGTGTGTCCATTTATCCTAGTATCTTTCTTATCTGCCCTTATTTATACATTATATTTTTATTCAGGGCCCCACTATATGGCCCAAGATGGTGTCATCCTCCTGCCTCAGCCCTCTGAGAAATGGGAGTATAGTCACATTCCACTGTACCGTGTGTGTTTGCACCATCTTGGGGTGCAAGGCACTCCCAAGGCCCTGGTGTCTGGGTTTTCTATTCTGTTTAAGCCACATAGTTACTTGGTGCTCATGCCTTTGCTAGTCACCACTGTGGTGGTCTGACATTAAGGACTGCTATTTCCTATTTTTGTTCCTTTTGCCAAAAGTCTTTTTGAATATCCTAGAAATTTTAATTTTCCATATAGAACTGAGAATTGATTTGTCAGTTTCTGCCAGAAGATGCAGCTGAGATCATTTTAAAGGTTGGGTCAAATCTGGAGATGAGTTTTGAGGCTTGCTGCCATGTTAACAATCTCACTGGTCCACGAACTTGACACAGCTGGAACAGCTAGTTGTGGAAAAGAATTGCAGTTGTAGAATGGCTGGGTCTGCATGTGAACAAAGCTCCTGAGACTGTGTGATGGGGTAAAACACTGCATGAATGGCATTACTGTATCAACGAGGGACATGGCGTGAACAGGAGTACAGCAAGGACAAGGGATCATTCTATGGACTCAGTATAGAGGTGATACTATAGGGACTGGGGTATGCTGCATAGAACAGACACTGTATGCACTCAGGGCATCATGTGTATACTGGCTGTATATACTGTGTACACAGGGCATCGTGTGTATACTGGCTGTGTATACTGGAGTGCACTGGTGGACTGGGGAACACTCACTTGAAGCAAAGTTCTATTAGTTCTTCTGCCTCTGGTTCTATTAGGCAGTGTATTAATGAACAGTTTTTGTCATTGTCCTTTATAATATTGTAATCTGACATTCTAAATTAATTCAATGTATATGAGAAAGATCTTAACAATTAGCCAAGAAGGATTATCCTCTGAAGAACTCAACCATAAAGTATGATTAATTTCACCATTGTTTTGACACATGGTGGTTCAAGTTCAACCTTGTTAAAGGTTTGCAGGGTGTTCAAATGGATGTTGATGAGACTGTTAAATCCAGTAACTGAAGCTGTTATTTTTTTAAGCATTAGAAGCTTGTGTCTAATTTAATTTTATAGTCAAATGTGACATCCGTGACACACATGCATTTGGGAAATGTTGGCGCCTTACATTTATTCCTCACTCTGTTTCTACCCACAGTTTATTCTTCCCAAATGAGCCACATTTTATGTTTTTGGTCCCTCTGAAGAAGGGCATTTTACTTAAATATGTGTGTGTGTGTGTGTGTGTGTTTGTGTATGTGTGTGTATTTGTGTATTCTTTTTTTTTTTTTTTAAGTAAAGAGGTTCCTCTTTGTGAACCTCTAAGTACCTGTGGACTATGTAAAAATTTGCCCTGCCTCACTTCTAAAACCAATGCATCTGCTATACATTAAAGATCAGGAATTCTTCAGTTTCGCTCTTGTCAGTCAGTAGTAGCCCTCTAGTCAAAATATGCATTTTATGAGCAGTAGTCCTCAGAAGACTTGACAGTTGGATTCTAGTGGCAATCCATTTACTTCATTTTGATTGTGTAATTGTCTTTATAACTCTTGATTAAATGTAAAGTCTTTTTTTTTTCTCAACAGTTTTTCTCATGATTAGATTGCATTTTAAAATCCAGTTCAGACTGGTAGATAGATGTAGGTAGATAGATGTTTTAAATGATCCAGCCTCTGAGCTGAATATTGGAGAAGCCTTTGATCTCTGTCTTACTTTATTTTCTGCTTTTGTAGGAATAGAAGTTATTCAATAGCTCTAAGTCTTATCTGTTTTGCTCGGAAAACACCCCACAAGTCCAGTTACTGACAGGTTGCTGGTTTTTTTTTCATGCTATACTCTGTACTAGAGATCTTAGTATATGTCATAGGGCATTGGCATTGTCTAAAGCAGTGCTTCTCAACCCAGGGGTTGAACATGCCAGATATCTTACATATAAAATATTTACAATTCATGAAAGTAGAAAAATTACAGTTATGAAATAGCAACAAAATAATTTTATGGTTGGGGTCACTATAACTTGAGAAGCTGTATTAAAGGGTTGTAGCATTAGGAAGGTTGAGAAGCTCTGGTCTTAAGGTTTGTGTCTCTACACATTTCAAAACAGAATTTTCAAGAATGTGTTTAATTTTATTTTCTCTGGATTATGGAAAAATATAAGCTCCATTTCTATTTACACCACAGGAGACTATGCCTGTGGCTTCCACTAATGATAATCAGTCACAGAGTTATGTCTGTCTAGGAGCATTTGGTTGGTGGCCCAGAACAGTACAGACACTGATAATGAAATTCCTTACAACTGTTGGCTGGGATGCTCTGGGTTTGGTTGCCTGGCCAGGACATTCAGAATTAGAACATGGTGGCTCATTGGAATCAAACCCATATTATTCTCCTCTGGAACCTGCCACTGCATTGACTGTGGCCACCCTCCCTCCCTTCTGTTTCCAGCCATGCATCCTGCAGCCTCCCACTCCTGCATCCTTGTCTTGGCTCTAACTGTTCCCTGTTTCCCCCACCAGAATCTGGAGACAGTTGTAAAATCCATAACTCTTGGTTTTTCCCAGGTGCCTGAGTCCCAGCACAAGGTGATTCCTGGGGGTACCCAAATTTGAGGATGCCTTCTTTGTCTCCAACTCTGTTCAGCCCCTCAGCCTTAAAGCCTGGCTCCTTCCATGCTGCCTCTGCTTTCTCTCCTACAATGTCCTTCTCTGGCTTTGCATTCTCTTGTCCCCTCCCCCTAGCTCTTTCCCCTTTCCCTGAGACTGATCTACATTTCCCAAGCCTTTCAACTTAGAGAAGATCTCAGCCTTCCCCTTAAGGTGAGTTTCCTGTGTGTCAACCCCAAGACCAAGTGGACCTGTCCAACAAACACAGCAGTCTACTGGTGAACAGGACACAGCATCTCCTTGAATACGAATTTCTTGATTTCATCTGCCATATAAAAACCAAGTGAGGCATTTTTCTTTGAATTCACATTGGACCTGATGGTGTATAACACTTAAAATTGAGGTGGAAAATATCGTTTGTGAAGAGGCTGAGCGACAGTGGTAGTGTAGGCAGTGAAGTTCTCTCTGCCCACCACCCTTGACATTAGATGTAAATTATGCTTCAAAAATATACTTGTGTGACAGAGCCTGGGTGTGTGTCAAATGAGGGGTTTGATTTCTGAGTTTTCTTCTCATCTGTGTTGCTTGTTCTGTCTACTCTTGATCAAGTGACAGGGGTAGATTTTTAGGGAAAGTTGTGATGACTTAGGAATGGTGGCTTGTGCAGGAAACAACATCTTTTCTCTCTTGCAAAACTCGGACTGGTTCATCCTATCACCCTTTCAGGGAGGATATGAAACCCCATGTCCAGTAATCATGTGAGCTACATAGTGTGACTCCTGCATGTGACAGGCTGCATGGAGCTGCTGCATGTATCACTTTTGGGTTCTTAGGTGAGAATAATTAGCTGAAGGTGTATGTGTTCTTTTCTCAAATGGTTTTTCTTTTAATAAAGGCAAACCACAGCATTCAGGAAAATACTTTTGTAAAAGGTTTTTCTTGCCAGAAGTTATGTTATACACATGTAATTCTAGCACTTTGGCCAGCCTGGGCTACATAGAAACAACGGGAGGATCCTTTCAACTTAAATTCTTTAGTATGTCCAACATGCCATGAGAATCTGATTTGATCTTTTTGTTTTTATCATTGTGGTTGGATTATTTGGTTCTTCTTCTTCTTCTTCTTCTTCTTCTTCTTCTTCTTCTTCTTCTTCTTCTTCTGCTTCTTCTAGAATAAGTAACGGTAAGTTACTTATTCAGTAAGCCCAGAACCAAGTTCCTGCTTGATTGGCAGGTCTCTGATGAACAGGTTTCCAGGCTCCAGTGGGGTTACTCTGGGATCTTGGTGAATATCTTTGATTTTCTTCACCTTAACAACATTGGATCCTAGAGTCCTGATGATTATAACTTCATGATACATTTCCTCAATTCTAAGAAGCCATTGACAGTAACACTGTTATCTTTGTGACACTACAAAGAAGAAATAAGGCTGCCTATGATCCAAGAGACAACAGCTATTGTAAAAGAGTGTTTCCACTTCATGATGATACACTATGATAAAAATGTGTAAGAGAAACTCGAGACCAGCTTCACAGGGTGGACGGTGCTCAAAAGGTCCTACAGCTCACTGAGTCAGTTAACAGTTAGAGGAGTAAGAGACATTTCTTTAGTGGTGTAGCCACTGGTAACGTGCTTGTGAATAATCCTTTACCCAGGTTCCTGTAGGGAAGGTAATGAAGCTCATGGGGACACACACACTTGTTGTCGGGAGCCGTGACTCCAGCGGCCTGCTTTGATATTTAAATCTCGGTGGAGAGATAGCTTTTAGCAGGCCTTTACTAAAGGCAGGGTAGAACTTGCAAGTCTATCTCCTTTTGTTTGTGACAGCAGGTGGGATAGCTTGTGAGGGTCACACCTCTTCCTCAGGCTCCTTGTGCAAATTAACCATTGTTCTGAGATGTTTCTACTCTGGCTCAGAAACTCTACAATAAAAAGACAGGCCGACAGTTACTGCAGAGGAAGGCTGAAGATGATGCTCCAAGCATCCTGTCTCAACTCTTGTGTAAACAGGACACAAATAAAGCAACTAGATACAATGTTGTGCAATGGGAGGAGCCAGAGAACAGGAAGAGTAGGAGGAGAAGGGGCAAGGAAAAAGTGAGGAGAGCAGAGCTGGAGGAGAGAACTTGGAGGACGTGGAGCATGAACCAGACCTAAGATTTCACAAAAAGCAAGTATAACGTGGGAAATCTAAATGTTAGGAAACAGAGGGCTGGAGGCAGAGGAGGAGGCAGAGACTCGAGATTTGCTGCTTGCACTGCTTGCTGCAGCAGCCTGCCTTTTGCTGTGGCTGTCCAGTCTGGAACTTTAAAAAAGTTTCCTTTGTGCTGTGTGTTTATTTAAATAATATTAATCCTCACTCCCGACTCAAGAACCGTTTGACTCTGCTAGCTGGCTCCGGCAACTTGTAAAAGACATGAAAGAAGGGGACGAGATGACCTAGTTGGAAAGGGGAAGGGGCTCAGCAGGAGTGGGGGAGAACAAGAAAAGTAATGGAGGTAAATTTGATTTTAAAAAATATGTCCATAAAAATATACTGAAATTCACTCTTGTGCATAATTAACATATGTTAACAAGAACAGATTTTTAAAAATATAAACTTCATGTACTGCTCTTGGAGAGGCTGAGCACTCTGTAGCTTACCTCATTGAGTGATGCTTTGGATCTTCATGCACGATGTCATGGCTTAATAGCCCACAGGTTTTTAGTGCGGAGTAACACTCCTTGGTCTGGGTGAAGCACACTTTACCCCTCTAGTCCATTGAGTAACATCTTGGTTGCTTCTTCCAATGGATAAAGCTGCTGAAAATATCCAGTTTCAGTGTACACACAAGTTCTGCACACCTATGTAAACACTGAAGAGAAAAATGTGATGGACATGCAGCGAACATACATATGATTTTGGGAAAAACTGCCAACCTCTTTCCCAAGTGGGTGTCCCCAAAATGTGTGAGTAACAGTTCCCATTGCTCCCATCCTCCTAGGTGTTTGCAGATGAGCGATGTGACTTTAGGTCTTTTCATTAATATTCACTGGGACGATATGGTTGAGCATCTTTTCATAGCCTCATTTGCCATTTGTATCTCTTCCTGGTGAGGTGATGGTGAGATGGTAATAGTGAGATGATCCCTTGCCTGTGCTCCTCTCCCACACCTTGGGTTGTGGTAACTTTTTTAAATGCCTATTTTTTTAAAATCTTTACTAATTTTAGCTTTTTATTCTTACTGATTTTTCCCAGTTGGCTCCAGCTGTCAGTTCCAGCTTATAGCCCAGCATTAACTGGGGAGTTTCAGGTAGATTGGCCTGAAAGTATGCCTGTGAAGCATTTTCTTAATTGCTAGTTGATGTAGGATAGCCCAGAATACAATGTGTTTCTCAGCCTGAGCTATATGAGAAATCTAGCTGTGCAAGCTGAGCCAGTAAGTATCATAGAACCATGGTTAGTGTTCGAGGCTCCTGCCTTGAATTCCTGCCTCAGCTTCTTTCAGTGATGGACTGGAACCTGCAAGTATATGGTGAAATAAACCATTTATTCCCATAAGTTGTTTTTGGTCATCGTGCTTATCATAGGAACAGAAAGAAAACAGGCACACTGATGCAGGATTTTTTTTTACATGTCATATTTATGAGAGTCTCAGATGTGTGAGATAAAAAAAGGTCAAAACAGGAGAAGCAGAAGGAGCTGTCTGTGTGGATCTTTTCTATTCTTATAGCAGTTTCTTCTATTGAACATAATTTCTCAATTGCAACGTAGAATAATTTATCAATGTCTAAATTACAGTTTAGAACATATTTTGTGATTCTTAAGTAATCTTTATCTGCCCCATGTTAATAAGGTTATTTTTAAAATTTGTCTTAAATGCTTTGCTGATTTGCCTTTCACAGTTGACTGTGCAGTTAAGATATGCTTCATTTTTCTATCTCAAGGTTCATTTTTTTCTACCAATTGCAAATATTTAGAATATTTTCCTTTCCATACTTCACTGCAATGCTGTCTTCTCACAATGAACAGGGGACACAAATGTGGATCTTTTCAGGGTTCTGTATTTTCTTTGTCCATTGTGGCTGTGTCCTTTCAACAAATAATTCTTTTAAAAAATTGTCATAAGTTATCAATGGTTCTTGATACCTGCTCACATAACTCTTAAGCTTTTATTTTTTTTCTTTGACATTTTCTTAGCTATAGTTGACCTTTTCCATTTAAAATTTGTAGTCATTTTGTTGATTTTAAAAAATAAATTCTGAGATTGTGATTTCTATTGTTTTAAAGGTACAGTTTAATTTGGAGAGGACTGAGAACTTTGAAGTATTAATTCACATAACCCATAGGACTGAACTATAGTTTTATCCAAATCTTAAATTTTCCTTAGTAATGTTTATAATTTTCACTGTAGAGATATTGCAATCTTTCAGTAGACTCACAATAATGACAACATTTTGTCTTGCTGCACATTTTATCTTTTTATCTCACAAATATTTGTTACTTATATGTTCAACACATTTATTTACTTATTCTCTTTACATCCAAATTATAGCTCCTCCCCCTCCTCTCCTCCCAGACTCATTCTTCTTCCCTCTTCCCTGAATCCCTTCCTCCCTCCCCCTCAGAAAAGTGGGGCTGTCCCCCCCACACCTACCCATCTCAGCGCATCAAGTCATATCAGGGCTGAGTGTAACTTCTACCTCAGTGGCCCACTACAGTGGCCAGGGGAAAGTGATAAAAAAGCATGCAAGAGAGTCTTTGTCAGAGACAGGCTCTGCTCCCCTTACTAGGAAACCCATATGAAGACCAAGTTGTCCATTGTGTACATAGGTGTAGGGATCCTAGGTCCAGTCCATACATGGTCCGTGGTTGGTGTTTCAGTCTCTGCAAGCTTCCTCGAGTCCAGGTTAGTTGACTCTGTTGGTCTTCTTATGGAGATCCTGCTTCTTCTGGGTCCTTCTATCCTTCCTCCCACTCTTCCACAAGGCATCCTGCACTCAGCCTAATGTTATGGCTGTGAGTCTCAGAATCTGTTTGGATCAGCTGCTGGGTGGAGCCTCTCAAAGGACAGCTATGCTAGGCTCCTGTCTGCAAACATAGCAGAGTGTCTCTAATAGTGTCAGGTATTGGCTCTCTCCCATGGTATAGCCAGGCATTGGTTGGACATTCCCTCACCCTCTGCTCTATCTTTTGGAATCAAAGTTTTTGTGAGTTGGTGTTCCCCTCCCTCTACTTGGCATCCTGTCTATTTAGAGGGTAACCTCTTCAATTTCCATGTCCCCTGCTAAGAGGGGTCTTCGCTAGAGTCATCCCCAGACCCTCCCAGTAGCCTACCCTGTAGCAAATCTCCAGCCTGTCTCAGACATACCCCAGGCCACAGTTTATTTTCTTTCTGCATGCCCTCTGCCCTGCTTCCCCCATCCCCTGCTTTCCCCACATCAGATTCCCACCCTTATTTTCCTCAGCACTCCTTCTCCTATCCTGTTCCCTCTCTTCCAGCACTTGCTCTGTCTTTTCTATTCCCCCTTCTCAGTGAAACTCATGCATCCTGCCTTGGGCCCTCCTTATTACTTAGCTTCTTTGGGTTTGAGAATTATAATATGGTTACCCTATGTTATATGGCTAATATACCCTTATACCATGTGTATCTTTCTGGGTCTGGGTTACCTCACTCAGGATAGTCTTTTCTAGTTCCATTCATTTGCCTGAAAATTTCATGATTTCCTTGTTTTTAATAGCTGAGTAGTATTCCATTGTATAAATGTACCACAGTTTCTTTATCCATTATTCAGTTGGGGGACATCTGGGTTGTTTCCAGTCTCTGGTTATTACAAATAAAGCTGAAATATACTCTTAAATATTGGCACAATATACCATTACATGATAACTTAATTCTAATAGTGAATTGATATTCTGTCTTTTTCCTGTAAACAGATACTTTTAAATGCTTACTAATATCATCTGTGAAACAGGTCAGCTTTATTTCTCACTTATAATGTTGGTGCATGTGCCTTTTCTGTATGTTTATTATGCTGACTGGGAGCTCACTATGGGAC
Organism: Rhombomys opimus; assembly: GCA_010120015.1. Lineage (NCBI taxonomy): Eukaryota > Metazoa > Chordata > Mammalia > Rodentia > Muridae > Rhombomys > Rhombomys opimus. The sequence goes on from REGO01000621.1 coordinate 53,672, forward strand.
CTTTCTGAAGGCCCATGCTCCTTTGTCCCTGAAAGGCCATGGAAGCACCTTCCAATTAAGTTGTGTTGGGGATGAGTGATGGATGTTCACCAAGACTTTTCAGATTCAGAATGCTATAAATTCTCTGACTGTTCACATGGAGTAATTGGGGACATCTTCAGTGGCCCTGTATGCATGCCTCTATGTAGCAGGCTGGTCTATGACCACCACATGAAGCATGTGGGATGATGTGCTGCCTGTAATACCATCATTATCCTCAGCTTCTACCTAGGGTCAAACTCTTTCAGGCTAGTTCGTTCTTTCTGGGATCGTCACATTA
>REGO01000621.1:88994-109395 GCA_010120015.1 Rhombomys opimus
ATAACTGTTTTCTTTTTGCATCTCTGCCTTCTAGGGAGGAGCAGAACATGGGGTCCCTGTCGTCATATCCAAAATATTCAAAGACCAAGCAGGTAAGACTGGTCCTGATGATGGACATGAACATTGTAACCATTGTAAGAAAATGGTAGAAACCAGCGCACGCTTATTTGGCTGCATTCTGTAAACTATGCTTCATTGCTGTAGCTGTGTGTTTTTCAGAGGGTGTGCTTGATCCCCTGATAAAGGCTGTCTTCCCTTTTAGTTTATGCTGACGCTGCCAGCCCATAAGGGATATGTCTTATGTGATGTGTCCTATGTGATCTGTCCTATGTGATGTGTCCAGTTCTACAGAGAGCACTTACTACTACAGGTCTGAGAGATGAGTTTCTCATAGTTGCTTTAAAGCAGAGGAAACTTAAATGTAGGTTGAAGCCCTATAGCATCCACTGCCATCTCTGGAAAGAGGCCCTGGGCATGAAAGCAGAACTCCAGGCATGCCCAGAGTGACCCAGAAGGGAAGTAAGAATCCATTGCTTGGAACCAGGGCACGTGTCCATATGGCATTAACTATCACATCATCCCATCACAGGAGTGCCAACCTTGATTAGGGAAGACAGAACTAATGGTTTCTGAGAGGACAGGATCACGCAGGGGAAGGTGATTCTCAGCAAGACGGGATATTTCCTGACATCACAAAATGATTTTATCCCTGGCCACACTGCCCCCAGCTTCTCATAACAGCCACCTCTGCCCTTCCTTCAGCTTTGTCAGCCAGGAGAGCTGTGGGCTGGTATGCTGGGGTTAATATGAACAATCCCCTGCAGTCTGGTGTCCTGAGGGTCAACATGAAGCCTTAGGACTCAACTTGGAACAGAAGTATGTCAGAACACTTAGAGGTGGGGTCAGTTTGGTGAGCCTCCACACCTCAAACTGAGACCAAAGTTAGGGGTGGCCAGCCACCATGGACTTCCATGGCCTGAGCTCTGCTCCTGTTAGAAACAAAGAGCATGGAGTGTGGAGAGGAGAATATGCTTGCACTGCCTCTTAGAACTTTCTCATTTCACCTGATGGTAATAGGCCAACGACCCAACTTGGTCTGGTACAATTATCCTTGGCTTGGGCTACAGAATGCTGTAGGTTGAGAGCTTTAAAGGCAGAAGATGAAGGAAGTCTGTGTCATAGGCCATCCACGCTTCTGACAGAGGTGACAGAGGGCAGGGAATTGTGTTCAATGAGAGGTGAATCTTCAGAGGGACTGTGGACCCCTGTGATACTTTTAAATGCATTTTTAGTTCATTTAAAAAGCTGGAATCTACATGAAATATTGCCTTCACTTGGGACATTTAGGAGTCAAGGCAGGGATGCAGTTTCCTCCTTTCTTAGCAAGGCGACAAACCCTGCTTGCAGCAGGCAGGACATCTAATTAGGATTGAGAGCCAGTAAGCCTAAGAATGCAGCTTTCTGTGGCCCCCAGAGGCAAGACAGAGGATACCTCCTGTGGGTCAGGATAGAAAGGATGGAAGCACATCTTCCTATGCATACTGTTTTTTTCCTGGTGGCACCAAGGAATTTTATTTGCACAGAAACTATGAGCTTAGTTCTAACCTCGGCAAGCAGGAAAGTGAAAGAGTTACACAGTTCTCAGAATCAAATAAGCATTCTTTTTGAAAATTTTAAAGCATTTAGAAGCAAGCACGGTAGTTAAATGGGACTGCAGGCTCTGTGCTGTTTATCAGATGTTGTGGAGCCAACATGCTTTGCAGAAGTGTAGGCTCTGGTGCATAGAAAGTGAAATTCTATAAGTGAGGAGTAAATCAATTCTCCTGTGTGTTAGCTGTTTAATTACTTCTGCACCCCTGTCAACCATCTGCTTGGCTGATTAATAATTGAAGAAAGACTGCTCCTGTGTATTTCTCTCTCTATAGGTGATCTTTGTAAAATTACCAGTCTTTTTTCATTGGTGCATTCTTTTACTTTTGGATGTGAAACGCTTCATAAAGTAATGAGACTAACCAACAGATAAAAATCCGTGGAGAATTTTACACTCCATCGAGAGAGAAAATCTTGGCGCAGGAGGCCACCCAAGTCACCTAAGGCTGGAGAGTGGAAGTGGAAGCTGCGGTTTTGAGAAAGGGCCTATGTGAGCTCCCTGGAATCCCCCTCTACCTAAGTACCATAATTAGATGTGTATGGTCAGAGGGCATAGGACCCAGAAAGTTGCAAACAGAGCTGTCTACGGTGTGGGCATACTGGCACAGTGTTTGTAAGGGGATTCTTTTCTTCCGCTCTCTGGAGGCTTCTCACTTAACTGCAGCCCAGAAGACTTGACATGAAGTTGCTGTCGTCTCACACACCTCTTTCCATCTGACATCCGCCACTGTAGCAAACAGCCAAACCAGAGAATATGTTGACAATGTTACCCTCCCCCAGTCCCTTTTCTACGAGACCCTCTCAGTGTTGGATGGAGTATTTCAAAGACACCTTTTTTCAGGTCTCTATTGTGTTCATCTTCTATTTCAGATACCTTGTAGTATTTTGCATCAAACAACTGAAGGAAATATAAGTGTTATGATTACAGTTAGGGTTAGGGCTGTTCTCCTGTGTTCATGCCTTACTGTATGACACAGGCTCAGAGTCACGGGCAGAGGAGGGCTGACTCACCCCGTATCTCTATGTGAGGATGACTGAGGGTTTTGCCCCACATGAAGAAGATGGTGGGAGTATGGTACTTAGCGCCCACTGTTGCAGGATCCCTGGGAGACTGGCCTCACAGTAGTAGGCACACCAGTCACTAATGCATGGAGGAATCAGATGAAGCTATTCCCAGACATGAGTCACAGAGCCGATGCTTCTCACCCAGATGTGGACATGCAGAACACACACTGTTATCCAATTAAGGATGGAGTCTTCAGACGGGCTAGGAATTGGGTAGGAAAAATCAGAAACCAGAGTCAGACACTGGAGCTGAGACTAACTGCTTATTCCGAGAGAAACTGCCTGTATCCCAGCATGCCCCAAGCTGCCCATCCTGACTTGAATAGGTGTTGAGGCATCCCCAGGCAGAAGGCCTGGAGAAGAAGGGTATTCTCAAGCTCTCACTCTCTGACCACTGCTGTCCCTCAAGCTCTTTTCTTCTGTCTTGCTCTTAGCAACAAGGCTGATAGAACCTGTTGGATCAGAGAAGGATATGCAGTCAAGAGTTCTCTTATGTTTCCAAGAATTTGTCCAACGTTGTTCAACAATAGCTCTCTTGGGTATTCAGTGAGGAAACTGAAGTCATCTGCTGCAGGATTTGTACACAGCTGGAACATCTGGCAATGAACACACCTGCCATGCATATTCAGAGAACAAGAACCATGTGGTTTATGTAAGATGTTAAGGATGAGGGAGTAAGAAAACATGGCTTTTTTTAAAGTTATTTTGCTGTATAGATAATGATTTTGTTTTATGATTAAGAGGCGCCACAGCCACATTAAATCTCTTGAAACATGAAGTGGTGAGGTGTGCTCTGCACTTTAAAAATGTGTGGCTGATGCATGGGGAGTACAGGCAGGTGCACACTAAAGACAGCACAGCCGGGGTAAGGAGGCCCAAATGAACTTTGCAAAAGTGCCCAGCTGAGCTCGAAGGTACAGGGAGAGAGTTCAGATGCCCTTTGTAAAGATGGAGTGTCAGGTGGCCAAGGGTGAACTGTGTACTGGTTCTAAAACAGGTGAGTGACAATTACTTTGATAAAATGACCTGACAAGCTCTGTGGAGTTAGGGGAGAGCAGGGGCAGAGAAGCAATATCCCATGTCAAGGGTGTGAGCCATGCAGGGATGTAGATGCTCGGGTTCAAAGGACAACAACAGAGATGAGGAACCAGATAAAGAAGGATTTAACTTGAACTGATGGAACTCCATAAGGACACATGTAAAGAGAGATGATGCTAAGGCTAGGGCCGGAAGTGGACATAGGAGATGAGAGGGGCAGAGCACCCGACTCAGCTCTGGCTCTCCCATCCTTCAGGAGATGATCTTCCTCACCTCCTCAGCCATGAAACATGAATCCTAGAGGAAAATTATTGAGTATGACCAGGTTTGAAGATCCCGATGGCACCATATGGGAATAGCATAATGTTGTGGAATTCTTACCACACACCTAGGGTTCAGGTGAGGACAACCCTGGCCCCACTAGGATCTCAGAGTCCCAGAGCCTTATAGGTCTGTTTCCCCTGTGGCAGGGGACCAGATGACCCTAAGACTGTCCACAGACCAGATGCAAGTCTGAGCATATGTGTCTCTAGATCTTTTTTTAATATATAGTGTGATTTTGACATCATGAGGGGAAAATTTATCCTCACATATTTTATTAAAGGAATCTTGAAAATAATTTAAGAGCATTAAAACTTCATCACAAATTTCAGTTCCTTTGATTCCTTACGTATTTCAAATCAATTTTAGGCATGTCTGTTACTGGTGCATTTGTTAATTAAAAAAACTCTATCAAACAGGCAAAACATCCCTGACTACTATAATTACAGCCCTCATTCATTCATTCATTCATTCATTCCTTACTCCCTCTTCCTTCCCTTTCTTCCTTTTTTCTTTATTATAATTTATGTATTTATTCACTTTGTGTCCCAAACTTACCCCCTCTCTCCTCTCCTCTCAGTTCCACCTTCCCTCCCTCTCCTCCCTCCCCCATTTTCCTCAGTGTAACCCCCCCCTTACCAACCCACAACAGGATGAGTGTGTTAATCCATTTGAATCAGGACTAAGTGCATCCATTTTCACCGAGTCCATATCAGAGACAGCCCTTGCTCCACTTGCTAGGAGACACATGGGAAGACCAAGCTGGCCATCAGTTATAAATGTGCTGGGGGCGTAGGTTCAGTCCAGGCCTGTTCTTTGGTTAGTGCTTAAGTCTCTGTAAGGCCTCATGGGACTAGGTGAGTTGACTCTGTTGGTCTTCTTGCGGAGTTCTTGTCCCCTCCGGGTCCTTGTATTTATCCCCTCAACTCTTTCACAAGACCCTCTGAGCTCCACCTAATGTTTGGCTATGGGTCTTAGCATGTTTTGATCCTCTGCTGGGTGAAGCCTCTTAGAGGACAGTTATGCTAGGCTCCTGTCTGCAAGGATAGAAAAATAGCATTATTAGTATCAGGGGGTGGCTTTCTCCTAATGGAGTGGGTTTCAGCTTGGGCAGTCAATGGTTGGCCATTCCCTCAATCAATACTCTATCTTTATCCCCACATCTCTTGTGGGTAAATTTTGGATAGAAGCTATTATGGGTGGGTTGGTGTCCACTTCCCTCAACTGGAAATCCTGCCTGGCTATGAGGTGGCCATTTCAGTCTCCATGTCTCCCTCAGCTAGAGTCACCCCCATATCCTCCCAGGAGCCTATCCTGGTGAAGGCCTCCCTTCACTGAGATGACCCCCTCAATTTCCCTTCTCTCTCCCAGCCCTCTCATCTCTAACCCTGCTCTCCCCACATCTGATCCCCACCCTCCTTCCTCTCCCAACACTCCCAATCACCCAGTTTCCACACTTCATCCTCTGTCAGTGTCTATTCTATTTTCCATTCTGAGTGGGATTCAAGCATCCTCCCTTGAGCCCTCCTTGTTACTTAGCTTCTTTGAGTCTGTGGATTGCAGTGTGATTATTCTGTACTATATGGCTAATAGCCACTTACAAGTGAGTACATACAGTGTCTTTCTGGGTCTGGTTACCCTACTCAGGATATTTTCTAGTTCCATCTATTAGCCTACAAATTTCATGATTTTCTTGTTTTTAATAGCTGGGTAGTATTCCATTGTATAGATGTAGCACAATTTCTTTATCCATTCTTCAATTGAGGGACATCTAGGTTATTTCCAGATTCTGGCTATTTTGAATAAAGCTGCTACAAACATAGTTGAGCAAATGTCCTTGTTGTATGGTGGAACATTTTGGGGGTATATGTCCAGGAGTGATACAGCTGAGTCTTGAGGTAGAACTATTCCCAATTTTCTGAGAAACCTCCAGATTGATTTCCAAAGTGGTTGTCCAAGTTTCCACCAGCAATGGAAGAGGGTTCCTCTTTCTCCGTATCCTTGCCAGCATGTGCTGTCACTTGAGTTTTTGATTTAACCATTCTGACAGATGTAAGGTGGAATCTCATAATCGTTTTGATTTTCACTTCCCTGAAGACTAAGGATGTTGAGCATTTTTAAGTGCTTCTCAACCATTAGAGATTCTGCTGATGAGAATTCTCTTTTAGCTCTGTACCCCATTTTTAATTGGATTATTTGGTTCATTAATATTTAATTTCTTGAAATTTTTATATATTTTATACATTAGTTCTCTGTCTGACGTAGAATTGGAGATCTTTTCCCAATCTGTAGGCTGTCATTTTGTTTGGTTAACTGTACAGAAGTTTTTCAGTTTCATGAGGTCCTGCTTACTAATTGTTGATCTTCATGTCTGAGCTGTTTGTGTTCTGTTCAGGAGGTTGTCTCCTGTGCCATTGAATTCAAGGCTCTTCTCCATTTTCACTTCTATTAGATTTAGTGTATCTGGTTTTATGTTGAGGTCTTTGTTCAACTTGGACTTTAGTTTTGCACAGGATGATAAATATGGATCTATTTGCATTCTACTACATACAGATATCCAATTAGACCAGCACCACGTGTTGAAGATGCTTTCTTTTGTCAGTTGTCTAGTTTTGGCTTCTTTGTAAAAAATCAAGTGACTGTAGGTATGTGGATTTATTTCCAGGTCTTCAATTTGATTACATTGATCCACCATTCTGTTTCTATGCCAGTACTATGTAGTTTTTATTACTGTTGCTCTATAGTACAGCTTGAGATCAGGGAAGAAGATATGCCCAGAGGATATTTTAGTGTACAGAATTGTTTTTGCTTTCCTGGGTTTTTTCTTTTTCTACATGTAGTTGAGAATTGCTCTTTCAAGGTCTGTAAACAATTGTGTTGGAATTTTGGTGGTAACTGCATTGAATCTGTAGATTGCTTTTGGTAAGATGGCCATTTTTACTATGTTAATCCTAAAGATCCATGAGCATGGGAGGTCTTTCCATCTACTGATACCTTCTTTACATTTCTTTTATTACAGACTTGAAGCTCTTATCATACAGGTCTTTCACTTGCCTGGTTAGAGTTACACCAAGATATTTCATATTACTTGTGTGTATTGTGAAGGGAGTTGTTTCCCTAATTCCTTTCTCAGCCGGTTTATCATTTGTGTGAATGGGAGGCTACTGATTTTTTTTTAGTTAATTTTTTATCTAGCCACTTTGCTAAAGGTGCTTATCAGATGTAGGAGTTCTCTGGTCGAATTCTGGGGTCCCTTACTTACACTATTATATCACCTGTGAATAGTGATATGTTGACTTCTTTCTTTCTAATTTGTGTTCCCTTGACCACCTTTAGTTTCTTTTTTTTTTGTTTGTTTGTTTTCACTAGATACAATTTCAAGTACTATGATGGCTTGATATGGAGAGTGGACAGCCTTGTTTTGTTCCTGATTTTAGTGGAATTGCTTTAAGTTTCTCTCCATTTAATTTGATGTTGACTATTGGCTTGCTGTATATTGCCTTTATGTTTATTTTTCTTTTTCCCTTTTTTAATATTGTTTTATTCACCCATTACCCAGACATAAAACTATGACTGTTAACAACTGGGGACACCCTTGCCTCCAAGTTTTTTAATCTCTTTAATTTTTTACAATTCATTCATTTCATATCCTGATTGTGGCCACCTCCCTCATCTCCTCCTTGTCCCATTCTCCCTCCCTCTTCTCCCCTATCTCCTTTCCCTGGTCCACTGAAAGGGAGAGTTCTCCTCCCCTGCCATCTGACCCTACCTTATCAAGTCTCATAAGGACTGACTGGATCCTCTTTCTCTGTGGCCTGACAAGGCTGAATCACCAGGGGCAACTGATCAAAGAGCAGGAACTGAGTTTATGACAGAGGTGGCCCCTGCTCCCTTTACTTGGGAACCTACATGGAGGCCTTTATTATGTTTAGGTATGGATCTCATATCCCTGATCTCTCCAAGATTTTATCATGAAGGAGACTTTGATTTTATCAAAGGCTTTTTCAGCATCTAATGAGTGATGATATGGGTTTTATTTATATGGTGCATTACATTGATGAATTTTTGTATGTTGAATCGCCCCTGCTTTCCTAGGATGAAGCCTAGTTGATCATAGTGAATGATGTTTTTGATGTGTTCTTGAATTTGGTTTGTATTTTATCGAATATTTTTGCTTCAATATTTATGAGGGATATTGGTCTGAAAATTTCTTTCTTGGTTAAATCTTTTTGTGATTTAGGTATCAAGGTGACTGTATCTTCATAGAATGAGTTTGACAATGTTCCTTCGGGTTCTATTTTGTGTAATAGTTTGAGGGGTACAGGTATTAGGTCTTCTTTGAAAGCCTGGTAGAATTCTGTGCTAAAACCATCTGGCCTTGTTTTTTTTTTTGTTTTTTTTTTTTTTGTTTTTGAGACTTTCAATGCCTGCTTTTATTTCCTTATGAGCTATAGGCCTATTTAGATTGTTAACCTGATTTTGATTTAACTTTGATAAATGGAACCTATCAAGAAAGTCGCCCATTTAATTTAGATTTTCCAGTTTTGTGGAGAACAGGCTTTTGAAGTATGACCTCATTGTAATTTTGGACCCTTCCTTTTTGTCTTAACATTTACACTGTTTTAGGTAAGCATTGGTGTTGGTGAAGTAGTTGAAAAAGACTAATCTGCTTCCATAGCATGCATCACAAAGGGAGAGGGAAAACACCATGCGAGGTGTGTCTCTAGTTTGAATAAAAACATTAAAATTCAAGCTGGCACTTCTGTGTTCCACACATCATCAAGTGGCTTCTACAGACCCCATAAGTTCCTGTTAGGATCACTCCCATGTTTTAGATGGGGACACTGAAGCATAGATACCTGAGTTTCCCTTAGGATACACAGCAGCAACTGGAACAGGGCAGTCCAGGCCCTTGCTTCCATATACATTCCTGGTTTCTGGCTTCACTGTCCTGTGCAGCCCCTTACAGCACTGTGCGGTTGGCACATCCCTAATGCTTCTTCATATACTCTTCTGTGTTGCTTCTGTTCTGGGTTACTGCCTTGTAAGTTTGGGTGATACTTAGCTTAGTAACGTCTTGTAGTATCAATAGAGAAGAGGTTTAAAAGCAGCATTTCAGATAAACTTGGTAATAAGACCAGATACATGGATTATTCTGATTATTGGTTGTTTAACTGAATACATAATTTTATGGACTATCTCAAATTATTTTACAACTATACCACTGGTGGTTTGAATCAGAATGGCCCCTGTAGGATCATATATTTGAATGTTAGGTCCACCGTTAGTAAAACTATTTAGGAAAGATTAGGAAGTGTGGAAGAGGCATGCCACTCGGGACAGACTTTGAGGATTAAAAAATACATGCCATTCCCTGTTAGCTCTCTCTGTTTTGTGGTTGTTGATCAGATGTAAGCTGTCCGCTACTACCCCTGTACCATGCCTGCCTGCTGCCTGCCACCATGCTACCCACCATGATGATCTCTAACACCCAGATTAGACATTCTTTTTTGTAAGTTGCCTTGGTCATGGTATCTTATTACTGCAGTAGAAAAGTAACTAAGACAATAACTTACCTCAAACATTCTTATATTTAGACTTCCTTTTTTTAAAGATGCAAAAAGACTTTTTAATGTGCTTACATTCCCCTAAGGTTCGAGATTTTTCCCTATCATGAACATTTGGAAAAAGAGAAATGGTCCAATCACCTTGTAAGGGCAGCTTGAGCCCAGATACTTGGTTTTGACCTCCATGTCTGTGGTTCTGGGCGTAGCTTTGTGAAAGCATGCCGTTCATCCAGTAGGGAAAGGTTTGATAGTAAAATATGCTCCCTCCTCAGGGTCTTGAAGAAAGAGGATTTGCTTTTCCAACTGAGGAGGACATGCACTGTCAAATAATGTGGACATGCGTCTGCCTGCCCTTAGCTTGTAGGATTGCTTCAGGCTTTTGTCCCATGCATACAGTAGGGCAGCTGTGTTGAAAGATGGTAAATCTTCATTCCAGTTCGTCCCCAAATTCACCCTCAGAGAAGCTGAGGCAACTCACTTGCCATGAGTTACTGTGACAGTTTTCTCCCTACACAGAGCTTCAGGGTATGTTTTCCTTTTAGGAGCCAAAGACTCTACCCTCCTAATGTGGAGAACATGATAGTCTATGTGCGAGCACACAGGAGCATGCCTGACTTGCATGCATCCCCTCCAGTTACCCAAAAATAAACCCTCCCTTCCTGGAGGTAGGATCTGCTTTGTCCATTCAACTAGGCTTTCTAGGATACCTGACCACCCCATCGGCATCACTGCCCCATACACCACTGAGCTATCTTCCTTTTTTTTCTTTGTTCATGGGTAGTTCTTTCCATTTTGATAGACAGCCCACTTTGTTCCCAATCTTTCAAACTCTCCCACTCTCTGGTCGTTTTTGTTCTCATGTTAACATAGCACATAGAAGTCTTACAACATGGAATGGTTTTGTGCCAAGCATGAGTTAGAAGAGAAGAAAGGAACTGGGGAGCAGCTTCCAACCTCACCTTCTTCAGAATATGGCTCAGTAGGAGATGAGGGGTCTTTGTCCCCAACTGGGGACTACTGGGAACAATAAGAGAGGCAGATCTGGGAGTTGAGGATAGAGAATCAAGCAGAAGGCAAGCAAAAGAGCTGCCGACACCAGACAGGAAATGACCTCCGAGTGTCTTTCCAGGTTACTACGCTACGCATTATAGCTAAGTTTTATTTTTAAAATGTGTAGTAGTAAATAAATATGTGGCAGCCCTCTGTTAACAACCATAGTTGTTACTAACCAGAATGCAAATGCTAGAAATAGCATTACAAAGTACTCCTTGCTTAGGCTGTAAAACTGCCGTATCTCCTGTGTGATAAACCTCTAGAAACAGAGGTTCTCAGAAGCTGCCATGGCTTGCAAGATTTTTCTTCCTTCCGTATAGGAATGTCTAAGCTGACACTGGAATTTGCCAGAAAGACAGCCAGTAGAAACAGCAAAGGGCAGTAGGCAGGGCACACGCAGCCAGAGAACCTGCAGTACTCTTGTGAGCTCCTCCTGCCCAGCCTCCTTTCCTTATTTCTTTCTGTTAGTGAAATTCTTTTATGAGTGTCTAGTATCTTGCTGGCTCTCAGGACACAGAGTTAGAGAGCACAAGATCCTTAGCCTAGGAAGCTCATGGTACGAAAAGCTATTCATCAGTCATTAGATTGTTTGTGAATTCATCTTTAGTCTCTCGGTCCATCTCTTCGTTTATCTTCCCATCCTCTATCTATCTGTCTACTTATTATCACCTATTAAACTAATATTTGCAGTGTCTATGAATATAAGTATGCATATATACATTTTAGTATTGATTTTATGCATACATACATATATCTACATATGTGTTCATCTCAAATACGTATTTTGTTAAATGGCCTCAAGCATATAATCATAGAAATATAGATTTAACAATATGGAGGAGAAAGGACACTCAGACTTGGACGCTTGCTTTTCCACCCAGAAAGGCACTTGGAGTGCATTTGACAAAACCTATCTGTTCAGGATTCCAGGCTGCATGCTCGTCATGGTGGCTGCCTGTGAACCTATGCCAAACAAGTTTTGTTCTGGTCTCAGGTTGGCCTATCCTCAAATTCAAATAAGGAATACTCTGATGTCACCCTTGAATTGGGCTACAAGTTAAAGGGAGAATGTGTCACCTTTTCTTCATTGTTAAGGCATCAATGAGAGATATGCTTTTAAAGCTATCAGAATAAATAGAACTTGACAAGGGTAATCAAATTGACTGCATAGCTGAATGAGAAATGTGAAAACCTCAAAAAGAACTTCCAGATATTCCAAGAGCTCAGAAGCACATTTATCTATTGCAGTTTTAATTTAACTCCATCTCCAGTGGCTGAATTAAGGCAGAACTAAAAAAAAGCAAACAGAAACACTGTAAGCTGTTGTTAATTAATGTCAGAACCAGGCCATAGGTGACAGTATGGAGCTGGTGGTTATAGCTACTTGGGTTCCTGGACAGGCCCCTCAAAGATCTGTGGACCAGTGTCCTCGATCCTTCTCAAGCCTAGCTAGGACCCAGACAGATTTCTCAAGAACACGATAGTGAAACCTCCTGTTGCTTAGCCAAGACCTGCACAGGTCCCAAGGCATGGGATTTTGGGTCATCTGTTTCTGCTCTTGAAGTCACCTAATGCCCCTGCATCCTTGCATTATGCTTTGGGGAGGGCCTTCTGGGAAACAGAAAGTACTACTTAAGTTAAATCTGTATCACACTTCAAAGTCTAGCATCCTTTAAACTTCCATAAGAGTTTAGATGTCCTTGTTAGCAGTAAAATAAACCTTTCTAGAAAGCTCTGGCTGTAACTCTTGGGTATAGCGCTTTCTAGCATGTGGAAGGACCTGGATTCTATCACCAGAACTGAAGAAAAAAAAATGTCAAGCAACAACAAACACTAAAGTATCTCTAGCCTTGGGGGACCCCAGCATAAAGAGGAAGGAATCTCTGCAAGTTACCTCACGTGCTTAGTCCTTACAGTACTTTGAAAGGTGAAATCTGTCTCCCTTGTTTTGGGTCAGATGTTGAAATTTTTCAGGCCATAAAACCTTAACAGAGGCAGGATTTGGGAAGTGAACTGAGTGGATATTGAACTCCCATGGCGAGTTCCCTAGGGCAGGTAGTAGTGAGTCACCTTCCCAACAGGAGACCTCCTGGTCCTCCCTATCCCCATCTCTGATGGAAATGGAATAATTTCCCATCTTACTTAATATTTTTTTTGAGCCAGGGTTATTGAATGCGTGACTAAATAGAAAATAATCATTGTGGTGGTTGGGTACTTACTGTAGTCCTGTGACTGGACAAAGTGTGCCGGGATTTCAGGGGCTGTAGGGAACTCCTGGGGTGGCAGACGATGAAGGGCCTAATTGGTTTCTGTCTGCGAGGCAGAGCTATCGAGAGTCACACTACAGGAAAGGTTGTGTGGGCAGGCATACTGCTTTCCCTGATTCACCAGAACAGTGAACACGCATGAACATTTTATTGCCTGTGGCAGCCCTCAAACAAAAAGTAAGTGAAAGACTGCAGAACTGCAAGGTTAGAACAGATGTTAGGTAAGCCGAGCCATGCTGTGCTGACATGTGCAGACGTGCTGACACTCTATTCATATTGGGCTGTGGGGGCTGGGGAGGCAGCTCAGGGTTTAGCTTGAGCTTAGCATGCATGACGCCCAACACGATAAAGAACGAGAATGAAACGGAGTCTGTTTTGTACATAGGCTTATTCTGAGAAAAGTTACATTTTGAAACCACAGACTGACTGTTCAACAGTTGTGGAGCTGCTTCGGGGTTTTAAAGCCTGGATTATCTCAGGGATGGTTCTTCAGCACTTATTCTAGAAACACAGAAGGCTCAAAGATTCCTAATGCTAATGTACTGTTTGTTGTTTACTTTTGGCAGGATCAAATTTTAGTATTGTCTCTTTTTTTTCTTTTTCATAAAAAATTTATATTTAAAAAAAAAATAGTTGTTCTTGGATCAACAGCTGAGCCCTACAGGCCCTAAAGAGAATGATACCTCAACCAAGGACAATACATGGAGATGAGCTAAAACCCCAGCTCAGATGTAGCCCGTAGACTCTGTCTCCAAGTGGGGTCCCTAATTAGGGGAGCAGGGATTTCCTCTTACATGAACTCAGTGGCTGGCTCTCTGATCAGTACCCCCCTGGGGGAGCAGGGGTTGCAGCCTTGCAAGGCTGCAAAGAGGAAGACAATGCATCCAGTCCTGATGAAACCTGAAAGGCTAAGGTTAAATATAAGGGGAGGAAGACCTCCTCTATCAGTAGACTAGGGGAGGGGCATAGAGGGAGAAGAGGGAGGTAGGGTGGGATTCGGAGGAGATGAGAGAGGGGGCCAGAGCCAAGGATAAAATTTGAATAAATTGTAATAAATGATAAAAATTAAAAAATAATTTTTTTTAAAAAATAAAAAAAAAAAATAGTTGTATTCCTGTTTGGGACCAGGTTGCTCAGATGTTATCTGTGTGCGGGATGAATGTCTGTCACACTTGTGCAAAATGTGGTCATGAGAACATTACAGTTCTAATGGAGAAGCCCTAGAGAAAGAGGCCCTGGCACTATGGGAGATTGTACCTACCTATGCCTGCACTGTGAGTCCAAGGATACAGAGTCTCAGTAGCCCAGGCTGGCCTTGAACTTGCTGTATAGCTGAGGATGACCTTGGGCTCACGAGTCTCCTCCTAACTTCCAACTGCTGGCTCAATACCACCATCGCACATGGTGGTATCATCGCACAATACCACCATGCCTGGCTCAAAGGTCTTAAAATAGAAACTGCATAAATAAAAACCTGAGTGCTGAAACTTGAACTATACCCAGCACAGCTGTCCTTCAGAAATAAGTAAGAAATGAAGTCCAAGACAAGGGAAGCTGCGAGTGTTCCTCACCAGCAGACATACTTGCAAGAGTTGCTGTGTGGATTACAATACAGCCTGCTTAGTTTAGTACATAACGGCCTTACTCCACAAAGATGAGCTAGAACCAATTTTCAGTACTAAAGTTAAAGTCACAACCAACTCTCATGTTTGTCCCTTATAACAGACCATAGCACATTCAACTTGCTTTGGGTTTCTTTGTCTGTTGTTTCTGATTCAGGAAATCAAACACAGGGTATTATTTATTCTAGATAGGTGCTTAAACAGGATCTCACTGTGCTACTCCAGTTTGCACTGAAGTCACTCTGTGGCATAGACCGAGGCCCTGGCATCAAACGTGAAATCTTCCTGCTTTAGCCTGTCTAGTAGCTGAGCTTATAGGCCTGTGCCACCACACCTGACAATTTGTTTGGCTGTTGTTTTAAGACAAATTGATCCCTCAGGTGGACAATATTTTTTAAATTTAATTAAAAAAACAAGACAATTTTATTAGAGCTTAAAATTTGCAGATCTTAGCAGCTACCTGGAGGAGAGTGGAGAAAAAGAAGGAAAGAAGTTGTGTTGAGTTAAGCTGATGTGAAGGTCAGCCATATGGTATAGAAGGGTGATTTTGAGAAAGGGTGAAGAAGTGTCAAACTAGAAAAAACACATGTAGGATCTGGCTAGCATCTAAAGAAAGAGAGAACAGGAAAAGTTGTACCTGTCTGGGTCAGGACTCAGAAAGATGAGTAGACCCAACGGGACTCGGTGGTAGCTGGCAGGGACTGGGCTCTGAAGATTATTCCTAATCACCTTTCATTCAGCTAAGACTGGGCCATTCCTACTTCACTGTGGTGGCCCCTGCCAAATCCCTAACAACCTCAGCTTTAACCTTGAGCTGAGCAGAGCCCTCACTTGTTTTCTTACATTACCTTTATTCTGAGATGTTATTAATGACGCTAAGTACATATAACGATAAGCCGTGTAACTTTTGATTTTTTTATGTAATTTTCATTTTTTTAAAGCTAGAATTAAACTTACACCAAGAATCACTTGAAGTTCAGTGAAATAGTGGAGAACACTTTAACTAAATTGCCTTGTAACTATTTTTGCATCTGCCTATATAAGAGCCTTGATCATTCTAGAAATAAAGCTTAGTGTTCGCTTTGAATTCAGGTACTGGTGGTTTTAGTAAAGCTGGTTATTGCCACAAATAGAACAAAGTAGCAGACAACAAAGAAACAGTGTGAGAAGGGAGAATGCCTGTGCTTGCATTTCCTTCCTGAAGGACAGGCAAGAGCCGCTGGCCACTTCCCTCTGTCTGTTCTTCAAAAATTTCCCACCACTGCTTCTTTAACTCCCAGGGGAGGGAGAAGAACTGCCTTTTAAGGCAGGGGGAGGGAGGCCTAGGAGACAGGGATGGTCAGCAGGCACTTACCACTGACTTCTGGTCTCCTGACCGTCCCTTAGAGGCAGGCTAGCCCATTTTCTTTAAGGATGTTAATTCCTTTTCAAAATCTTTTGAAATTTTATTCAAGTGCTTTGCTATTTACCTAGGTGGCTGCTGACATTTTAATTTTATTACTTGGGAATTTATAACAAGGTGTCTGTGTGTACATCAAAATTGCACAGTAGTTTCTTAGGGCTGATCCTCCTGTTGCCCAGCTGGCATGGAGCAAATGGACCCAGCACAGCCGGAAGAACACAAGACCATCCAGTCTGGAGGATATAGGAAGTAGCTGCTTCTCCCAGATGGAAGTCCTGGTGGCCTGGGAGCTGGTGCCGAACAGGGAATATGTTGAGTCAGACATGCAAGCCTCACAGCCTGAGAAGTTTTAATAAAGCACACATCCCTCCAATCAGATGTTATTCTGTGAAAGATGCATTAGGAGACAGTGCTTTGGTGTATAGACTTCCCGACCTAGCATTCATTGTCATCTAAGGATTCTCCAGCCCTACAGAGACTACTCTGAACTCAGAAAACGTAGCACAGGTCTAAGGCATGTCATAGCAGGAAGAAACAGAGCTTAGTTTAGTGTGGGAATCCAGGTTCTGATTCGTCATGGCAGGAAAGAACAGGTGTAAGCATTACTCAAGTAAAAGGAATGCGGACACAGACATGGGCACAGTGTAGCACAGGGCTGCAGGTGTGTCAAGACAGGAGGGAACAGGTAAGAGCGTGGCCACAGCACAGGACGCAGAGAATAAGGGATAGCACGTATGGAGGTGCAGTTGCAAACATGGCCCGGGCACAGGAATAAAGGTGTAGGCATGGCTGAGCATCAGCTCCTCCCTCTCTACCCACTGAGAGAATGTCTCTGTGTCACTTGATGGCTTCTGGCCATCCTGAAAGCAAAACAGACCTCCTCAATATGTATCTGGCAGAAGATATAGACACACACACACACACACCCCTGAAAACTCATATACAGCCATTTCCAGGCTGTATATGTGTAAATATGTGTGCATATTTTGATTCCCTGAACTTTGAGGCTTTGATGCTGTTGTAGATCCAGATCTCGTTGATTCCTCCTGGGTGCCAGAGGGTCAGTGATTCTCACTGAGCCTCATCCCACTCTGCCACAGCTGAAGAGGAGTGCTGTACAAAGCCGTGAACAGAGGGAGGCTGAGGTGTTGAGGGCTGGGGATGGCAACAGAGGGGGCAAGGATGAAGGGAAAGAGAATTTTGAGCATCTGAAGTGAGCCCAAGGGAGATGTGGTCACAACAGAAGGTGGTCTGTGGGAGCTTGTCGGTTGTAAGCCTTAGTAGGATAAGAACCTGATTACTTAACATCCTGGCTTTAAGAGTCAGACATGCAGAAAATATACATCATTTTCTATCTTATTTAAGGTTGTCAATAAGTGAAAATAATACTGATAGCTTTCATTATCTCATGATGTGCCTGTTTGGCTGGTTGGTTGGTTGGTTGGTTGGTTGGTTGGTTGGTTGGTTGGTTAGTGAGACAAGGTCTCACATTATAGCTCTGGCTATCATGAAACTTACTGTGTAAACCAGGCTGGCCTCACAGAGCTCTGTCTGCCTCTGTCTCATGAATGCTGTAATTAAAGGTGTAAACCAGCACATCCAGCTGTTCATATAGTATAAAGAGAATTCCAGTAAGGGGGAAAAATAGATCATTCTTTTTTTAGTATTTAATGAAAGACCTTTACAAATTCAAACAAACTTGTAAACAGACTTCCCTCAGTATATGAAAGAAAATGCTTCATGTGGTCTTACAGAATCATCTCTTCTTCTGTGACAGGGAAATGTGGAAATGTTTGTGAAATTTCATTCACCTGTGTAATGCAATCCTTCCCTCCTTAATTACAGCAATCTATGCACATTCAAGTTAAGGAGAGGGATATGCTGAATGGCATCTGAAATGCCTTGTGTGTTGTCTGCATTGACTTAATGGAAAGTGTGAGCCAAACATTCCACACACTTTGTTCAAATCCATTAGAGGGAGCGCTGTTTGTGTTTCACAGCACAAGGCTCTAACATGCTGAAGATCTGTCATGCATTGAGGTCACTGGTGTCTTACATTTTCTCACAGTCCCATACAATCCTGCCTACACACACATATATATATATACAAACTCTTGTGCACATACAACATACACACGCGTAGTAGCACAGACTAACACACCTAGGCATGCACACACATGTGCATGCATGTGAATGCACATTCTACACCTACCTACAAGCATGCTCACAGCATGCACACTTTCATCACTGTTTTCCTCCCGATCACATTCACGCTGATATGCGAACACATCAGAACATACAACTTGGGGCATGCATGCACAAACATAGGCAGACACGCAAGCACATGGGTGCCAGCTATTAAACGCAATGTTGGTTAAAGCCTGCTGTAAAGAAAGGTTGCTGAGGTCCCCTTAACAATATCACTACTTTTGCAACCCCGCAGCTGACCAGACAGAGATGTTGTTCATAGGAGACGCTGTGCTACAGGTCAGTACCTTAAACTTTAATAACTCCATTCCACCTTTAAATCTTAAGCTTATTCCTGTCGGCCACTATCCTAAAATTCTTCATTTGTCGTCTGTTCAGGTTAATGGCATTAATGTAGAACATGCAACCCATGAAGAAGTGGTGAGTCTTACATTTGGGAAGGGGGGGTCTCTATTTTTATGTTATTTTCCTCTAAATATATTTTTCTATTACCCCATGTTTATCGAGGTGTGTTCATAGACACAGCCTTAGGATTGAAAAGGAAAGCTTGAATTCACTAATCGCCACACACCAGGGACCTGAAGATCTTCATGAGCTCTAAAGAAACCACATCTGATTTTGCCTATTTTAAATTCAAGGGTGCAGAAATTCAGGGAGCATTTGACTTATGTCATTGCCTAGACGGTCACCTCAGGATGAAAATCAGAGTCTCCCAGGCTTTCATCAAAGTCTTTCTAGAACCACACAGACCCTCCACTGTGCAGTAGTCTTTAGTTTCTGACACATTGGCTCACTCCAGCATCATGACATGGAGGGTCAAGTGCTGGTCCCATTTGGTGGTTTCTTAAGATGAGAACTGATAAGACTAAGATCAGAAAGAAGGAGAGGAGGACCTCCCCTATCAGTGGACTTGGGGAGGGGCATGCATGCAGAAAGGGGGGAAGGGTGGGACCAGGAGGGGAGGAGGGAAGGGCTTATGGGGGGATACAAAATGAATAAAGTGTAATTAATAAAAGTTTAAAAAAAAAGATCAAGTGTGCCAAAGGTTTTCATGAGCAGTTCACACCAAGAAAATGGACTCCGATCATGTTGGCTTTAAAGGGCAAGAAGGATGAAAGAGACAATTCATCATGAAGCATAAAGTCTAGTGTTTGGGCAGAGAGAAATAACCCTACTGTGCAGCCATTCAGAGTACCTGATCCCTAGTTGCCTGTGAAAAAGGGAGCATATATGGAGATGCCATTAAAGCTAGATCTTGAGGAGGCGAGTACCGGCATGACAAGCCCTTAGGTCTCATTCTACATTGCAGTGAAATTCAAATAGGCTCTTAATTAGTTAGCATTCCCCAGTAGACATTCTTTCACTCATCCTCTCACTCACCCCTGCCTTTTCAGAAAGTCAGCTCTCTCCTAGTGAAGGCAAAGCCCCCACCCCCCCATCCCTACCCCACCCAGAGCTCAATTCACATGACGAACCCAAATGGAGTGTTCGCAGTGATTTGTGCCCAAATGAAGACCTGCTCAGCACAAGAAGCTCATTTATTTATTAATATCACCACACAGGGAATATTTATTGCTGTTTTCTGTGTGCCAGGCTACAGGGAGATTCACAAATGGGCAGATCATAGTTTCTTGGTCCCTAGAGATGTGCAGTTGGAGGTTATGATAAGCTGGGGGAAGCATGCTTGCTATTGGCATTCCAGACTTAGTGATAAATACTGCTGTTTGTCTTCTGCAAAGTATGATTTTTTTTTAATGATGAGAAAACATAATTGAAAGAAAGGCTATTCACTTTTTAACACAAGTAGTTTGTAAATAAAATTAAAAGCATTTATCCAAGAACCAATTTCTTCAGTGAATGGCATGTAGATTTTGAAAACATTGTTATACCAAGATTTATTTGACATTATTATTCTTTTATCAAATCTTAGGTATACATTATTCCATGTTACAGAATAAATTATCAAAGCACTGTTAATTATATATGTAGACTTAATTTGTCAGGATCATAATCTTCATAGAGGTGTTCCATTTGTAAAATAACTTATACATTGCCCAGATTTGCCTTATCAATCTTACAATAAATTCTGGTTTTAGTTCTTAAAGAAAAATCATCGGCTATGCTCAGAGAAGAATCTTTCTAACATAAATCTATCTTCAAGGTGACATACTTGCAAGGTGAATCTTCCTGGTGATTTGAAAAAAAAAA